>OZ025242.1:95790828-95825828 GCA_964019155.1 Osedax fenrisi | reverse complement strand
ATATTTATATATATATATATATATATATATATATAAGTGTATGTGTATGTATGTATGTATGTATGTATGTATGCATGTATGTGTGTGTGTATGTGTGTGTGTGAGAGTGAGTGTGTGTGTAGTACATACACACTGTGTACTATATAATAATACAACTATGGAGATTCGTTATATATATATATACATAGAGCTAGAGATAAATATTCTCTAGCTCTATGTATATATAAATCGTAAGTAGGTCACTACCACAATGCAATGCGTTGTTTACTATTCCGGTAACGAGTACTGCAAAATTCAACCTGCTGAATTTACTAGATTTTACTGGCACTCAGTGCTAGCACTGGATACTAGCAGTTTGCTCGACGATGCTAGCACTTTGTGGTGTACACACCGCGAGCGCGCACGAGCGCCAGCGTGCTAGCATCGTCGAGCACAAAGTTGCTCGCAAATAGAACATTTAGCGAGCCACTTTGTGCTAGCACGCTGGCGCTCGCCTGCGCTCGTGCGCGCTCGCCTAAGCTCGCCTGCGCTCGCGGTGTGTACACCCCTTTAGTTTGAATTAGGAGTACGTTTTATTGATATTTATATCGTGATGCGTATACTTATTATATAATGGTTCACAAAATGTATAATTCTATATTAAATTATATTATATTATAATTAAATATATATTAAGGGTATATTTAAATAAGGATATATTATGGGTGCGACCTATGAAATTGGAAAAATAAATTGTGTTTCAAATTTTGTTTTATATAATATAATTAAAATATTAATATTATCTTTAAAATGCTATTCACTCATTCAAAAACTATCATGTCCTTCATTGATGCTTTAAATGAATTGAAATTTTCAGATAATATATGATATATATAACTACATAATATTTGCATTTTTTTAAATTTACTAATTAGATAATCTTAAAATATTCACAATTTTATTATTTATTTTCAAAATAATAATAATGTATTAGTTAAACATAATTTTATATATTTTATATATATATATTAAATATTTTCTTTTATATTCTATAAAAAATGCAAATATTATAGATCTATATAATATCTATTATAAAAAATAAATTAAAAAAATATATATAAAAAATAGGTAAAATATCGCGTAAAATTAACTAATTCGCAAAATGATCACAGAATCCATGTAGACAATGAAACTGAAAACCGAATGAACATAGGAGAAGCCAAGTATACAATGGCCTCACAACACTGATGCTAGAAGCCTACTAACCTGTATCAGAATACCATCGATGGTCGGATCACTGTTATAGGTGTCGATGATACCTAGTAATTCTTCTTCATCAACGGAAGCTGGTAGATGTAACACTCTGGAGTCGATTCCTTCGAAACGCCACGATTAGACATGATTATGAGATATATTCTATAAGTGGACCCGCACTACAACATATGATCGCAAGTTCTGATGACTTATTGTCAAAGGTTTGGTTATCAGTTAAAGGTTAAGTTTAAAGGTATCAGTTAAAGTTATCAGAAAGTAATACACTTCTGACAGATAATTTAGAACATGTTCCTAAAACATCCGATTATTGTCGCAAGTTCAGATGATATACTCCGATAGATTTTTCGCCATCTTTAAACTATTTTACCAGAAATTCTGATCAGATATTCTCACTTTAGCAGTGGTCAGGAATTCCGATCATATTTTGTAATGCGAATTCCACTTAAGAGGCAAAGTTGAAAGATAATTTATATATAAATATAGGAATGTAAACTAAATGAACAATTAATAATTAATACTGAATAAATATCGATTATTAATCATTATTTTTAAATTATAAATTATTATTTATTGATTGTTAATCTATTATTGTTAATCTATTGTTTAAATAAAGTAAATGTAATTAAAACTAAGAAGTATTTAATCTAGTCATTGCGACTATTCAAAATCATCGAAACGATCATCTCAACAGACGCTAATGTTTCAGTGCGGCCTGACCTCCCTTAAGCGGTGTACAAAACGCTAGAATCAAATACGGTGATTTGTTACTGCGCTTGATACTAGTGGTATGTACACCGCCTTAGTTCTAGTGGCTCCACCACCTCCCCCCCGACTCACCCGTGAAGCTAGCAGCTCTAATCTTGTTCCTGACATAGACGGTACTGGCGTCGTGTACCCCCACCACAATAGCTATCAGGTAGGGGGCGCGGAACTCATGGCGTAGGGTGGTTACCGACGCTTTCAGCTCGGTGAGGATGTCAGTGGAGATACGCTTACCGTCGATGAGGGTGGCTACGGGGCTTTAGAAAGTGTACCTCAGTTAGAATACACAATTATGTATATATATATGTATGTTATAAAGTGAAGTCTGCAGATATATCGATTAATGTAATATACATTTATGTTGAATTGAATTTAATTCAATTCCGTCATTACGAAAGTTTACCTTAGTTACAATATAATACACAATTATGTATATATATATATATGTATTTGTGTGTGATTTTAATGCATAATATATTGTGTATAAATAAATGATCGGATCTCATTAAAATCATGGATGCCTTAACATGAGAGATGCTTCGAAGGTAGAGCCATATGGTTATAAGTGAACACTTTATCTAAGTTCCTAGATGGGATGAAAGGACTCCACCAAAATAACAATAATAAAATACTTAGTGATTATTTACCATATGTACTGCAACATTTGATTATTCATACATTTTATAATTATTATATATATATATATATATATATATATATATATATATATATATATATATATATATAGTATAAAATAGTTAACTAGTTCTAGTTATTATAAGTGGTTTATAATATAAGTATAATAAGTTGATATCTAATTACTATATTACAGTACAAATATATATATATATATATATATATATATATATATATATATATATATATTCAATTTATGCAGGATTATATATGTATACATTAATATGCTATATTTTATAATATTTCCATGATTTAAAAAAATTAAGACATATTTTTGATTTGTAAATTATAAATATATTTGTTAATTATTTATAACTATGTTATTAAATTTGATATACTATAATTTGTATTATATTATATTATAAGTTAGACATGGTCATATTTAAATCGTTAATTTAAAAATTAGTTTAAAATTAAATTTACATTAATAATTTATAAATGTTATATATGAAATTAAAATGCGATAATAATTCTCATGTACCATAATAATTATGATAATTCAATAAGATAAAATAATTCAAGCGTACAATAAAAGTTTCTAAAAATATTCGTGAGCAGACGTTCTGTTCTTTATATTATATTAAATATATGCTTGCATTTAATAAATATGTTATCATATAATATCATATTTAATATCATATATTGAATATGTATATAAGCATAAAATATATGTGATGACATTGTAAGTCACTTACTAAGTGTTTATAATTATAATAGTAAATATTTATTTGATATATGTATTGTATATATAGAATAATTTTTATAAAATGTATCAGTTTTATCAAATATGTCGTATAATATTTATATTATATATTTATAATAATAGTATATTTAACATTTAAATTAAAATAAATTTTTAATCTAATATCATTTTTAAATAATTGAATATAATTATTAGAATAATACCAATATATAATAGAATAAATCAAACCAAATTCTAGATGTATGCAAATTTCTATTTAATTCTACCATGAAATAATTCCTTTTAACTAATTGATATGCACTTCGATGGTAACGAAACATAATTTATAAAATAATCCTAAATTTAAAATAAAATATTCAAATAAATTATTGTATTGAAAGATCATAGAGATATCAAAGATATTTTTAATTATTTTCCATAACTTTGGATCCTTTGGAAAATCATGAATAATTATATACCTAGTTATATCAATACCTCATATAACCTCTTAGGTTTATAGGAGGTCTTGATTATATTCATGATATTAATCATGTATGATATCATCATTGACTGGTATCAATAAAACTATTATTACATAATAATAAAATAATTACAGTGGTATATTATGCATACATATTATATATTAAAATTTAATAAAGTTTAAAGAATGAAGCTTTAGGTTATGCAAAGATCTTGCGAAGCAAAGATCTTGCGAAGTTCCTTCGGAAAATCTTTGGGATATGTATGAGACAAACTCAGAATTATATATGTACATGTCATGTACTACATGCTATATATATAAATTAGATTTTTTTTCTATAATATTCATAAATTATATACGAATAATCATAATTAAACCCATAATTAAACCTATGATAAAATAAATCCTAGTTAATATATTATTTTTAAAAAAATACTATTAATAACTATGTTTAGGTAGTATATGTATATAACATATAAATATATATATATATATATATATATATATATATATATTAGTTGTATCCTTAATAAGGGTTTTTTTATAAGGGTTTGTATAACGTTTTAATAAGCCTCAAATACATTTGATGAATGTATTTTAATATTTAGTTACTTGTTTAACAGTTTATTAAATACACATAGATTATTAAATGATATGTAATCATATAAACCTAATTAGGTTTAATTAGATTTAAATTATATAAATGAACCAAATAGAAGTAGAAGTAATTCCTTAGTGACTAGTAACAAGACCTCCTATAACCGAGGTTATAGGAGGTATTGCTAGTAAGTTAACTTGTAAGTTTGTTTAATTCTGAATTAAAATAACGCTAAATTATTTTTGAAATCATATTAAAATATAAATATAATATATATTATAAATAGTATATACTATTATTAATAATCTAATTATGATACATGTTGCCCGACTATATATATATATATATATATATATATAACTATTTATATAACGGCGTATACCAAGCAAGTACTGAAATCATTATTAGGTTATAGGAAACCTACCTACATATATAAACCTACCTACATACGTTATTGATCATCCGACGTGGACAGCTTGTGTTAATGATCATGAACCTCAATGTAACAAGTATACATAATATATTTAATGATGATATTATGAGGGTATACCCTCATAATATATTATTGAATGATTATATTATGTTGATGGAATTCTATAAAATGGTGTTCTGGCCATTTTTGAAGATGTCAGTGTTTGCTGGGTAAATATAATATTGAAAAAATAACTGTAGGATTTATACATTATTTCTAAAAATGATACTCATAATATGAAATTTACACCCTAAAATATCACCTATTATTAACCAAATGTGACCAACAGTATAATGATATGTTGCTTTTAATTATTTAGATTAATGTCCAAGTGTTTGTTATTACATTTATTGATTATATCATATCGTATGTACTTTATGAATATTAATATCCTATCGATATTATATATACCTACTTAATCAACTTGTTGTTATTAATATACTATCATGAATAATTATAGTATATCGTGATTATTAAGTTTCATAATAACTAAGAATTTTAAAATAAGAGCACATTAAGGGAAATCGCCTATCCCTAATTGAATTCGTTTTTAGTACTGTTCACAGTGTATAAATAATATTAGATTTATATATATTCAAATATAGTTTAATTTGATTACTAAGGTATTATAATTTCGCGATATATAATATAAAATAAATAATAATAAGAAATAGTTGTGACAATATATTTTTATTCATATTTGTCGATATTCTATCAGTGTAAAATTTCAATAGTACTTTTAATTTAAATTATAACCACGTATAGTATGGCAGTAGGTATGTATACTATATTCTGTATACCTATACCTATATATACTTAATATATATATATATATATATATATATATATATATGAATAATACGAATACGAATATGTCAGCTTGCCTTATCTATTTCCTTCGCCATCCCTTTCTCCCATCCTCCCTATTTCCTTATCCGCCCATGTCTCGCAGCCTCCCTATTTACTCCTCAATTCTGTGGGCTTATCGTTACCGAAGATGGCCGCCAGCTGATCCTCGTACTCGTCGATGTTTCGCTTGAGTACGTCCATACAGGGGCCTAGCAGTCTCTCGAAAGCGTGCACGTCCATCAGTGCGCATGTGGTCTCTCCTACTGCGTAGGCACTGGCAGCACGCAGTCGATGAGTCACCAAGGCCAGCTCGCCGAAATATTCACCGGGCTGTGTGTGTGCGGGTGTGGGTATGAGAGGGGGTGTCGGTGTGTCGGTATGTATTGGGCTATGAATCATAGCTTGGTATATATATATATATATATATAAATATATATGTCTATAGGTGGAGTAATATCAATATAAGTTATATTATATATTATAACTTATATAGGCCATATGTATAATTTCATATGATATTATAGGTGTGTATGAATATATATATGTGTGCACATAATCTGTGCACTGTTTTACGGTGATATTATTATGTGAAAGAGTCATTCTTATACTTCAATTATGTTAAATTATTTGTTAAAACATTTGTAACATAAGGGGAAAGTAACCGAATACGGACACTCTCTGTATCTCAGAAACCATACATATTACACATAAAAATGTAATTAATAAAATATTTATAATTATATAAATATTCAAAAAAAGTATTTTATATTTTTTAAATATTCAAAATAGTGCTGATATATCCAATAAACTGATTTTTTTATCACGTTTTTAAATATATGAAAACAAATTTCAACTTAAAACCTTCCCAAGAATATACAAATATATTGATATAAAATTATTAATATAACACTATATTATTAAAAATAAAGCATTCTAAAAATGATTTATATAATTTCTATATATGTTATCAAATATTCATTAAGGTCATATAAGCCCCTAATACGGACACTCTATGTATCTTAATATGGACACCCTATAACCAATCAGCGCACAGCATATGAACTATTCTGATGTTCATAAAAATCGCGTAAGTTATAATATGAATACCACAAATAAAGCTAAATCTAATTTTGTATTATTTAGATACTTAAATTGTATTTTAATTTAAAAAAATACAAATAAATAAATTATTAACTAATTAAATTAGAATAAATTATTCATAAAATTAATTATAAATAATGTAATTATAATTTGTCTGATTGATTCATAATAATAAATTATTAATAATATATATAAAAACTATATTTTATCTCATGATATATAGGGTGTCCGTATTATAACACAGAGTGTCCGACGGACACTGTCCGTATTCGGACATGGGTACCGAATACGGACATCCCAGTTATCTATGGAATTAAAAGATTAAATAAAATTTTAAAATCACAAAAATATATGGTAATTTTTGAATACAAATAATTAGTCATACTGTGTTAAGACCATTTATTGTTAAAATGTCCGTAATAAGTTACTTTCCCCTAGTTGGAGTTTGAGATTTATTGGAATAGATTTAAATATTTACAAAATTAGATAATTTGATTGCATCTAATTGTAGTATTACATATAAATAATATAATATTTGTAAACAACACCGTGTTTTATATGCGTGTTCGTTACGGTATTGTCAATACAAGTTAATCACATAGATGTACACCTATATAACATAGTTATACACGTGTACAATCAATACATCCTAGTTGTAAGAGGTCATGGTACAGTGTACATTGTACAGTGTACAATATATTATGTACAGTGAGAGGTTATAAAAGGTATTACCTATATACTATACAATATACAGTGTACATTGTAAGTATATATATATATATATATATATATATATATCATACATATATCATACAGACTATATGATACGTGAATATATTCACCTATAGGTATCGAGTTGCTACTCAGTGCCTACATACTGAGATATTAATACTCGAACGTTTAGTTATATAGAACAATCGAGATTTCAAATTATTGTTATCCAAGTTGCACACTTTTAATAATTTAGTTATTTCTGAATAAAAAACATACGGTACCCTATTATTAATGTGATACCCTAAGTATTAATTCGTATCATATTATATTTAATAATTTATAATAAATGTATACAACAATTATATTGCAATCGATGATATGAAACTTGTAGGGGAAGGTGCTAACAAATGTTAATGCTGAATAGTTTGAAATATATATAGGTGGTTATAAATATACAACTATAGTTGGTAATACTATCGTTTTAAATAGTTTCAATAGCGAATTGTCAAAGTATTTTTACATGATACTTTAGAATGTTATAACATATGTATAATATTATATTGGAAATGGATCTATTGATGTATTATATGTATCGAATATAACTGTATAATTTAGGAAAAATGGTTTTAAATATAAAATAATGTAATATTCTTAAGACAAACACTATCAATTAAATATGTATTGTATTCAATAATGTATATAACTTTTCATTAATAATAGTGATATATTTTTCAAACTCACATGAAATTATATATAAACTATACATAGAATTAAAATAAATAGTTATCAGTTGGCGTAATTTTTTATTAATTTCAAAAATTCGTTAGATTGATATATATTTCTTTCGGAAAATATGTGTATATAGTTAATTAATATTGAAACAGAGTATATAATCAAGACCTCCTATAACCTCTAGGGTATAGGATGTCTTGATAAAATACCATATATACTATCCAATAATATTACTATAATATTACTTTAATATTTATGTTCAATATTTAAAGTAGGATAATATATATGTATATATTAATATGTAAATATTAATATATTATAATATTAAAAAACTAAAACCTTTTTCTTGGAAATTTGCACTTCCCTGGAGTTGAACTTGCGCGCGCATATCCGCACCAGTCCGCTCTCCACGAAGTACATGCAGTCCGCGGTGTCGTTCTGCTTCAGGATGACGTCACCGTCCGAGTACCTCTGACTCAGCAGCGAGTCGGCCACCTTCAACTTCTCGTACTTACTGAGCGACTTCAAGAACGCCACCTCGTTCAGCATCGCCTCGAACCGCACCCGCTTATCGTAGGCGACCTTCAACACAATCCGACGGAAAGTAGATCGGTCCAGAGCCCAGAGAAGACCGTCGGTTCGAGCTACGACCGTCGCCAGCCGAGGCATGTTATACATCAACGCCATCTCGCCGAAGCTTCCCATCTCGTCGTAGCTACAGATAAGCTTCTTACCGTGACGACTCGAGTAGGCGTCGTATACCCCGCTCTCGACCACGTAGAAGTTGTCGCCGTCACGCCCCTCCTCGATGACCGTGTCTCCGGCCTGAACTCGCCTCTCGAACATGGCGTCCAGTACGCGACGACGCTGTTGTTGATCTAGGTCGCGGAACAATAACACGTCGCCCACGTTGGAGGTTAGCCGGCGAAACTGGGCTGGAGATTTCGCCACTATCACGTGTTTAGCGGAGGCGTCCAGAGATCCGGTGTCCGTGGCAGGGTCGTAGGTCTCGGCGCAGACGGACACTCGACGTCGCGTCATTCCGTCCAGTTTCTTAGCAACCATTCGGCCGGGGTGCTCTGTTAGTCACATGTGTGTTTACGTTAATCACGTGGGTGAGAAATATACGTATATACGTATATATATATATATATATATATATGTGTATTTTTGGGCGACAACGATAGAAAAGTTGATATCTTATTTTGAAGCTCCCTATAGGTACAGGTACATATATGAGAAATAAAAAAGAAATATATAAACTACAAAAGAAAAAAAACATATTAGTCTAATACATATTATTATTATTTGTTATTATATATATATATACATAAATATATATATATAATATATATATTATATATATATATATATATATATAGTATATATATATATATATATATATATATACATAAATATACACATTATATGTATACTCATACATACATACACAGCGATAACTACACACCACATACGAGCTACTGACCGTTCATGGCTATATTGCGCCTCTCCTGTACCCTAGCATAGAAGTAATCAGCCGCGTACTCGTAGATGTCCATGGCCCTGTTCTGCCTCATCACGGACACCACGAACAGCTGTAGGATTCCGCCCAGGTCCTCGGGCATGTTGAAGTTACTCATCGCCACCGCCACCTCTAGTTTATTGGAGCGGGGTATGTGTCGGTGAGTCATAGTTAAACGGTTCCGAACTTGATTAGTCACTTGGGGGCGTTACTCTGTATCTGTGAATTCGTTACACGGTATCGGGTACTCTAAACCTTATTCGATATGCTACGTTATTAGATACGTTACTTGATACGGTAGTAGGTCAGTTACTCGATACGGTAAGTTGTCCGTTACTTTATCAATTAGCAGGTCAGTTACTCTGTCCGTTACTGTTACTTATTAATTGATACATACAGATAACTGCATAGTACAAGCGAAAATTATGTAATCAAAAGTTTTGCCAATTTCTTTTTTAAATAAATTAAATGTAAACAAATAACAAAAACAACTTTACTAAATATAAATAATTTAATTTAATACAAATTCTATTGTTTATTATTCGTAATAATAGACATAGATTCGCTCCTATATCTATGTTCGTAATAGAGTATCCTGAGATCTTTGACAACGTATATCGTAATATCTTATAACCATATCATCCGTGCCATACGTAGATATAGATTAGTCCTACCATACTCTATATCTGTGTTGCCATAAGGGGCGCTGGAGCGATTTTGTATGTAGAGTGACCTACCAATCAAAATAAATGTTGTGGTAAAAGGGGTGGGGTCCAATGCATAGGAGGTCCCCTATATTTTAAAGTGGGGGGACATGCCCCCCTCGCCCCCCCCCGTAATTATTTCCCCCATGGCGGGTAATATACCCCTATTCCTGTCGTATGGTAACTGCAATAGGGGGACACGCCCCCCTATTGCAGTTACCATACGACAGGAATAGGCCTACTACTATTAATACTGATGTATACTTCCATTAAAATATGGTATATATAGGATATATATATATATATATATATATATATATATATATACCTTCTTAAACGTAAATAGGATTATATAAAAAAGCATGCTTGCAAGGAGGGATTTATGGATTGGGACAACAGTATCGGAATATATGGAAAAGTATATTATCCAAATTTATGGACCATGAATTACTATAAAAACTATAATATTAAGGGTATTTTAGTAGCTATCTTATTTAATTTTGTATGTTCAATGCGGTACTTTATACCTATATTTAATGTAATGAAATTATTATTATATAATCGTTGCATGCACATTGTGCGTGCACATTGTATATATATATATATATATATATACAAATAGGTACCTATAGCAAGACCTCCTATAACCTGAGGTTATAGGAGGTCTTGCCTATAGGTACTATTATTACTACTTATATAGGTACTTATATACCTACCTACTTTATGCGGTATTTTATACGGTATAAATTATACCTATATTTAATGTATATATACAAACTATAATATAATATTAGGCCTACCCCCAAACAAAAATGCACAAAGCCTATGCCTTATTATATGGTTATAATATAGTTATTATAATATAGTTATAATATGCCTATAATTGTATCCCAGCAAACAGTAAGAGCAGCATAATAGCAGCATAACAGCATATGCTAGAGCCTCAAATGTTTACATTGTGCTATTATGCTGCTCTTAAATGTATATTATGCTGCTATTATGCTGCTATTAATTTGTCACGCTATTATGCTGATGTTATGCTGCTATTATGCTGCCATTATGCTGCTGTTATGCTGCTATTAATTTTAAAAGTATATTATGCTGCTATTATCAAGACCTCCTATAACCTCGATGTTATAGGAGGTCTTGCTATTATGCTGCTATTATTATAATAACTATATTATAACCATATAATAAGCAAGACCTCCTATAACCTCGGAGGTTATAGGAGGTCTTGTAATAAGGCATAGGCTTTGTGCATTTTTGTTTGGGAGTAGGCCTAATATTTTATTATAGTTTGTATATAGGTTTTGTATATACATTAAATATAGGTATAAAGTACCGCATAAAGTAGGTAGGTATATAAGTAGGTACCTATATAAGTACCTATATAAGTAGTAATAATAGTACCTATAGGTGTAAACATTTGAGGCTCTAGCATATGCTGTTATGCTGCTATTATGCTGCTCTTACTGTTTGCTGGGATACATTACAATAAAATGACATAAATCATTTAGTATAGGTATTTAATCGTAAATAGCCTACTAAAAGGGTAACTATTTTAATTGAAAATTAAAATTCGTGGTATACTTATATTATATTATATTATATTCTTATATTCTTATATTATATTATATTCTTATATTCTTATATTATATATATTATATAATAATTATATTATAATTATTCTATTATATATATAATTTATATAATTATATATATATATATTTTAATTATAATTATATTTTAGATATTAAAAAAAAACAATGTTCACAATGAAATACTTGTTATAAAATGACATTGATTTGTATTGTGTTGTATTATTTTCCCAATACAAGCATGGCCTCCTTTAGCTTCGAAGCTAAAGGAGGCCATGATACAAGTCAATGTAAAATTATAATTTATAAATTCTATTTAAATAAATGCCCTATGGATAAATACTATTTTAGTCTAGATTTATGATTTGTGTTAAACGGAAGTACAAATTTTAAATTAATATACAATAAGTATAAACAATTTTCAGCATATATTTTGTTGTTTTATAATAATTTTTTATTGTGCAACATATTATATTTAATATAATCAATTATATCTAATATGGAAGAAGGTAATCACAATCGTAATGAAAATCTTGCAAAGTTTATAGAAATTACGCAAATACCTCAAAAAATAGCAAAAGAAATAATGGAAAATACAAATTGGGATTTGGATGTTTGTATTGATATTTGTCTTCATAACATTTATGATACATTTATTTAGAATTTGTAATATTTACAATATGATCAATGTTTAAAAGTATGGTCTTATATTCTATATACTATAATATTACAATATTATATTGAATATTGTAAAAACTTTACAATGTAAAGTCTTATTTATAAAGTTTATAGAACAGAACATATTTTGTTTTTAATATTAATAAGTATTATAAATTATATGAATTATAATTTATAATACATTATGTAACAGTTATTAAAGTACAAAAGTATAGTAACTATACATTATAGTTACTATAATTTTGATATAAAAACCTAGCAATATCAAAAATAAACCCAACCGAACCAAACTAAACAAGTGAAAATAACTAAAACTAAAAATATTAATGTTTGTACAAACAATTATACGCTATTGTAAATTCACTAATTCGAATGAAACATTTTGCGGGCGTTCAAATCGCGCATCAATCGCAAAGCTTTTAACCATGTACCATTAATTACATTTAATAGAATTATTCTATTATTCTAAGAATACAACCATTACAAATATTAATATATTTAATATAATATTATTAGAATAGTTATTTAATGGTCATATAAATATATGACCATGTATTGTAATATTGAGGATAACAATACAAGTATGTAACATTCAATATAATGTTACATTACAGTGATTTTTACATAACAATATTATAGTGAATATAATAATCATTATTATAATGCATATTATTTAAAATATGATGGTTAAACCAGTGCTTTTTTCTCGTATCAAATAAATTATTAAATTATAAATATAGATATTATTGTTACACTCCACAGAGCTAGAGAGATTTCTCTCTAGCTCTATGTTACACTCAGACTGAGTGACTTAGTGTAACACTGTAACTATATTTATTACTTAGTTTTACTTTCTAACAAAGTATTTATTTCTATTAATTTTATTTTATAAATCAAATAACAATTATACAAATTGTCATCATAAATAATGTTTAAATGATATATTTGTTATAATGCAAATATTATAATCATATCTAAATCTAATCTAAATTCGAATAAATTTAGCTATTTTCATATTTATTATTAAAAGTGAAGTAATATATTAATTTTTATATATATTATTATATTTAATTCAAACTTCCTTAAATATTAGTTTATTATGATTCAAATTATATATATATAATTATAATTATAATAGAGTGTACTCTTGATATATCATCCAGCTCGAGACTGACTTATTTAGGCCATATATAAAGGGGGCACTGTATATATATATATATATTTATAAATGTAGGTATGTTTATATGTTACTTTAGCTGCTTAAAGTTATTATACCGTGATATATGAACTTAACTGTAAACAATTCATCTCCTACTGCTATACGTATGCAATATGATCTGGTTCACGCATGCGCAAGATCGATACCAGTCGCTATGACATCTTTAACACCGTCTAACCTCTCTGTTTATACCCTCTACTCCTCCATGAATACCCACTGTCCTTCAATTAATACCCAATACCCTTCCATTAATACCCAGTACTCCTCCTCTCTATCACAAGGTTGCAGTCGCTCAATACTACTCGGGGTCTCAGACTAAGAAGAACAAAGACCAAGCGCTGGCTGCTGCTAATGCTGCTGATAATGCTGCTGCAGGTACGCTCGGTAGCTCTACTAGTGGTGGCGCCACTAGTGCAGGTTCCTTTCCATCCAGAACACCTAAAGAACCCGTTAAAACAAACAAGACCTCCAGGTTTATATTCTACATAGGCTATGCCTATATCATTCTTTATCCTCTGCACTACCCCTTTGTGCCTCTACCCTACCCCTTTATACCTCTACCGTACCCCTTTAAAAAAAAATTATCCTTAACATTTATTTTTTTTCGCCCAACATTAAACACTCCATTTTATAATAAACTTTAAATTGAAGACATATATAAAACATGGTTTACATTTTATTTGAGAATTATAATATAATTTTTCTGAAAAATATAATATAATGTAATTTTTTTTAATATAATTTATTTTTTATATATATTCATTTTTAATTTTGTAAATATACGCTAACTTGTATATAAATATTTTGATTATTGAAAAAATTGCGATTATATTTTAAATAAATCATAGAAATATAAATATTTCCTATATTATTATTTTATTTTTAGTTTTATAATTTATTCTATGGTATAATTTTTTTTAAATATAATTATACATATATAAAAAATGTGTATTAATTATTTGTATATCTACTCCATATTAATGTTCCCATCGTGTCTATTTTAAATTTGAATAAGCCTCGGAACCTTCATTTTTTTTAAATTATAAATTTTTGTTAAACTTAATAGTTAGATCATTATCTCTTATAAGAAAGTTTGGGAAGACATTAATTTGTTAAAATTATATAATCCACAAGCGACTTACTCTTCATCCACAAACACACCACACTTATATAATAATAATATAATTTATTGAATATAGAAAATAAATATTTAAAATGATATAAAACAGGAGACAAAACTTATAATAAAAAATAAATAAATGTATAAACATTATTGATTTAAATATGCCTAACCATACACTACACTACACCCCTACACCTACCCCTACACTAAGGGTGGTCTATCTCTTATGCAAATAAAAATCATTGCATTAGATAACATATGGTACAAGAAACAAGAAAACGAGTTTTTTTAAAAATAAATATTTAGAGGGGCCGACGACATTTTTAAGGGGATTTGCTGTTTTTATATAATGTATTAATATAGGAGATATATTTTTTTATGTATTTTAAAAATGTTTCAGCTCCTATCGTTTTGATTCGATTTAAATTCTGTAAATTTCATATTGTTAAGCAATATAATTTCAATATAAGTTACTTAATTAAAAAAAATATGGTTCACTGAAAACCCAAAATATTTTGAGATAAAATATGATGCTAAATTAAATTATTTTTTTTGTAATTTTTTTAATTTGTATATATTATACTATTTCTAATAAATATCTTTTAAGTAAACATTATTATACATATAATAATAAATATACTGTGAAAATGTCATAAAGTTTGTATAATTATTGAGAGGGCTGACAAATTTCTAAGATTCAAATTAAATAAAAATCAATATTCTGAGTAAATAGAGTTTAAAGTTTGTCATTTATTTTAAATTTTATGATAATATATGTTTATTAGTTGTATATTTGACTAAATTGCTAGTATTAAATTATAATATAATACCACACTAATATATCGATAACATTATTTTTATAATATTTATTATAAATTAACAATAATTATACATAATAAGCAATATTTATGACAGTTTTTAAAAATAAATATTTTTTTACCTCAATCAAAGTTCGATATTCTAGTGAAACTACTACCAAAATTATTCGGTTAGATTACTTATTTAATCGATGATACGTTGCAGTATTAATCAATATAATCCTTATGGAACAAAAACTATTACAGCATTTTGTATCTAGATCCTATTTTATTTTTTAATGTATACATTAAGTATATATACTCTATAATATTTATAATTTTTATAATATATAACGAATATATTTAATAAATATTCATATTAGTAATTACATTTATTTATTATAATAGTAAATATATTGATAATTGATAATCTTAAAATTAAATGAAGTTAATTAATCTTATTAATCTGGTAATTTTGTACGATTGGTATACTAATCGTATATGTTTAGATCAAATATAAATATATATTAAATATATATGTAGAAATTTACTTATATATAAATTTATATATATATATATTATGTTTATAGTATTAATGATATATAATATACGATTAAAGTGTTTATATGGAATACATATTAAAAAAGTATACACATTTTTAATTTTTTTTTTAATTTATGAAAATTAAAAATTAAATGTGGATATATGTTGAAAAAAATTTGTTACAACAAAAAAACAAAAATATATTCTATAACCAACCATAAGTAAAACAAAAATATTTATATAATAGTTTTCGACAATATTAAAAGTTTTTTCATAAATATGTATTAAATATCAAGTACAGACTATTTTTTATAATTGTATTGAAATAATATATTTATTTATTAATTAAAGTCACTTAAATAAAAATATATTTGTAAAATAAAAAAAAATGAAATTTTGCACAAATATTTTTTTTTTAATATTTTCGACAAACAAGACATGAAAAAAAACAGCAAAATATATTTTACTAGTTTTATTGTGTTACTCCCTTAGTATATTTTATATGTTAAAAATTTAATAATATAATCTTGAATATATCTATGTAAAAACTATTTCCAAACTTTTATTTTTTGTAATGTAAAAATTCCTATTCATCGTATGTTAATTTTTAAAGGGACGTTGTCCCCCTAAAAATTGTCCAAATATTCTGAAATTTTGTTTGATTCGATATATTACAACAATAAAAATAGCCTCAAATTTTTGTAAAAATCCATTAATAATGTATCGATGTAACCACTCTTACCCTACACCTCTTACCCCCCCCGCTACACAGAATAGCCACAATAAACCACCGAGAGATAGACAGCGACGAGGAACAAGGAGAAGCCTACTACCAGGGAGGAAGTGAACGCAGCGGTCAGCAGATCTTAGGACCACCCGGCCGTAAGAAAGATAACCAAGATCTCGTCGGCAGAATGTTCAAATCCGCTAAAGAGTTGGTAACTAACCTCGCACCCCACCCTTGTTTACCCCTCTCCACCCCTCTCCACCCCTTTCTTACGTTACTCTGTCAACTAGCCTCGTATGCTACCCCACTCCACCCCACTCCACAATATGTATAACTAGCATTATACAGTATGTATAACTAGCATTATACAGTATGTATAACTAGTACCGTCATCGTATAATTCACCTGTGAAATGATGTCATCTTTCCGAGTGAACATCCATGTTTACTTAAATTTAAATTAAATTAAATTGTTTACCCGCTATTTCACGAAGTCACAAATTCACGTAATACTAATTTTCGAGAATAGTCTACCAATGTTTATTTCGCTATGTAAACCATTAATATCAATCATACAGTAAGAGGTCCACAGTTATACACTTACCCTCTCCATTCACTAACTAAGCTACACATGCCTTCCCCCCATCAGACATGGAGCTATAGAAGCTGACAGTCACTCTTGCGATAGCGGAGTGCCCAAGTTGAAGTCATTCTCTGGTACCGGATACCGTCTGTCTGACACCGCCACCCCCTCGGGCGAGTCCAGCGTGCCCTCTACCAGTGGAATCATGGCTAATAAACCTGGCAAGGTTAACGGATAACCTCCCATATGGGGGCCACATTTTGTAGGCGGATATTTGCTCGAAGCGCCCGAATTTTAACGCAAATATCGAATATGTTTGATCTATAAAAAGCACGATTATTGCCGCATATTTTCAAATTCGCACGAAAAATTACAAGTGTGTCTTCACCTTTATAAAACCTTTATAAAGCCCCGATACAATGCTCGTATGTTTGATGCCCTCTACATAACTAGTGGTTATTTACCATCGCCAACTCTGTCACCGATGTTCACTAGTTTCTAGTTGAGAACGGTTAGTTGTACGTTGTCATAGAGACCGTACTGGTTTCTAAGCAATAATGAATACTTAAATACAGTTACCTGTTACCTATTGGTTTAGGCAATTCCATCAACTTCTTTATGGAAGTTTCGTTTTTGTCATAAATGTTATATTAAACATATTTGTAAGTTTCATCACAAAATATTTGATATTGGTAAAGATTTTAAATGAATTTATGATTCATAAAAATAAAATATTTGACATATGTACATATATTATAATATTAATAAAGTAAAAAATTTAAAATAAATTTTTGTATTGTTATATTAATATAATTTATTCGATTATTTTTTTGATAAATTATTAATAAAATATAAATTATTAATAAAGAATCAATCTTTGTTGTGAGCTTATAATGTATATATACGAGGTATAATAAAAAAAAATATTTATTTTTCTAACAACATTTTTTTTACGACTAGTTTAAATACAAAATTATTTTTTTGTTAAAATTCTCAATAAAAGTAATTTTTTGAATATTTACATGCTATTTTTATATTAATACTTATAATTTTATATTCAATTAATAATTTTTTTTTCTATTTAGAAAAAATTTAAAAATAAATTAAAATTTCCGTTAGATCGATTTAATTATTTAAAAAAAATTATATATTTTAAAACATTTTTTAAGGATATTATTATATGCTACATATGCTAAAAAGTAATTTTTAATTATAAACAACATTTCCTATCATATATATGTAATTTAATTTTTTTTCGTAATTTTCAATGTCAATTCCTATCTTTTTTAAATATTGTTTAACTTTCATATCCTTTTTTTTATCATATATAGAATAATTATTGGGAGTTATTCCGAGTTAGTTGAAACTTTTCTATGAAGGGAACTAAAAAAGTTACAAAAACAGTCTCTTCTAGTGTACACCCAGAGTGTCATGTTAACCCAGCCCACCTGTACACAGTGTAGTACTACAACCCTAGCTAACACCCCCAGTGTCTGATCACTATACCTAAGTTAACCCAGCCCACCTGTACACACAGTGTAGTAATACAACCCTAGCTAACACCCCCAGTGTCTGATCACTATACCTAAGTTAACCCAGCCCACCTGTACACACAGTGTAGTAATACAACCCTAGCTAACACCCCCAGTGTATACACTATACCTAAGTTAACCCAGCCCACCTGTACACACAGTGTAGTAATACAACCCTAGCTAACACCCCCAGTGTATACACTATACCTAAGTTAACCCAGCCCACCTGTATACACACAGATCAGCGTTGTACTAAAGTTCTGGAAGAAGAGCTTCAGTCTTGACGATGGACCCGAACGTTTGTTCTCTGACCGCAGTAATAGGGAGTTCCTCGCTGACATCGAAGGGGGGTTAGTAGCGAGGGTTAGGGGGTTAGTAGTAACCCTAGTGAGGCTATGTCTATATCGAAGGAGGGTTAGTAGCAGGGTTAAGGGGGTTTGTAGTTACCCTAGCGACAGTATGTCTACATCGAAGGGGGGTTAGTTAATCTTACATTAAAGGAGTTAGTTATATTTACATAGGTAGAGGTTCGAGCCTCGTCCTGACCATTAAAATAGGTCTTAAAATAATATTAAATTTAAATAAATTTAGAAGTGATCATATATAATTGTGTATAAATAAATGATCGGCTCTCGTTAAAACTATTGATTCATTAACACGAGAGCTGCTTCGAAGGGACATTAGTGTCATATGGTTATAAGTGAAAACTTCATCCAAGTTCCTGCATGGGATGAAAGCACTCCCCCACACAATAACACTATAAACACTGCAACCAGTAACACCACCACCACATTGACAGTATGGTACCCAGAGAGCTACTGCAGAGTTCTCAGGGGCGCGAAGTAGACCTAAGTATGGAGGACCATCGCAACGTAGACTATGTACAGCCCAAGCGTAAGATATCCAGCTTCTCAGGCACAGGCAACGTCCTCTCAAGGTTGTCTTTACTATATCACGCACGTGTTTATATAGTTAACCTTTAAGTATCGTCTAATGTTTGTTAATATCGTAAACATATGCAATGTTATCTTATAAATGATAAATTTGTTTTTATTTAATATATATATATATATATATATATATATATACACACATGAATTATGAAATGTATATAAAAATAGATTACATAATATCATAATAAGTAGTAATGTATTTATATATTTTTACATTTTATATAATTTATTATATTTAAATTTTTTTCACTGCTTTAAATATATATATATATATATATTTATATATTTTGTATGTATCATTTATAATATTTATAGTAGTATAAAATACTTTTAATATAAATATAATCAGGTATTTTCCATTATCAATATAATATTATTATTTATTATAATAATAATAAATAATTCATAATACATTTTTCAGATTAAATATTCATAATTATATATATATAAATATTCATTAATTAAAATGTAGTTGATATTGATTGAAAACAATCATACTTTATCATTAAAGATCAGTAACCTAATGTATATAATGTGTTTGTGTAAGATATGTAGATTTCATAACTAGTAAATAACTCACTGAGTTAACTCATCTGATAACATGTTATCAGCAAGTTAGTATAATCGTATTACAATCAACTATATACATCAATATTTGATTACTACAGATAACATATGCTCTCTGATGATTTACATTGAATATTACATATAGGGCCACAAACGTAGTCAATATTTACAACTTAACGGGATTAACGGTTTTTTAAATTAATAAATAAATTACCACATGTATAATGTATGATATGTAAAAATATCATATGTTAAAAATGTATATAAAGCATAAAAAACATAATTTTATAAAACTGCCTATTTCTAATAAAATAATGATTAACAAAATGGTAGGTTTATATATATTATAACACTTTTTTTCAATAATTTATATAGATGCAATTTATGTCAAAATCATGACAAATTATACAAGTTATATAAATATAATATAAAAATGGTAAGAATTAGCTAAAATAACTTTTACCATAATAATAAGAGTCAAAAAGCAGATAAATAATATAGTAAATCTTTTAAAACATCAATTATCTCAGAATATTTTTTTTATAATGAAAATTACTATTTCTCCAAAATATTTATGATTAGATATAGAGTTGATAAATAATTGATAATTAAATTTAAAAAATAAATATTTCATTTTGATATATTTTTTACTTTTTTAGAATACTGATATTTTCAAAACTAATATTCTAATCATTTAAAAATTATATATAGCAATTACAAAAATTTATCTTAATATTATGCAATTTAAATGATGTGAAAATTTTAATTATTTCGTGAGATTTTGAATTTTCAAAAAAAAAATTCCTATCTAATTACATTGAAATCTAAAGACCGTGAACCCCCTTAATTATAATCTAAATAGATATAGAATAATTGCTATATTAGTAAATATAGTAATTAGCAAATAACTAAATATTCATCATATTAGTATAAACAAAACTTATAATAACTGATTCTTATTGTTACATGTATAGCTAGTATTAATATGAGCATATTGTCTACTGAAATAATCACTACAGTGTGATGTATACGTGCGCTAATCCTCATTTACCCCTCCACCCCCATTATTCCCGCCCACCCCATTACCCAGTACCAGCCCTGGTCTCTCCCCACTCATACTAACACCCCACCACCACCCTACCCTGCACCACCCCCATCCCTATCGCACACTAACCCCCGCCCCCACCTCCCTACAGCACCACACCCATCCCTCACCCACACTAACCCCCCACCCCCACATCCCTACCCAGCACCACCCCTATCCCTCATCCACACTAACCCCCCTCCCTACCCAGCACCAGCACCCAAGCACCAGTAGCTGCTGCAGCCCCCAGTGAGGACCACATGACTGAAGCGAGGCAACAGTTCCCTGTAGATGACTCTCAACCCATCACTAACATCGTCATCAGATTAGCGGGGGGAGAACAGTTAGTACCCCCACCCCACCATCGTCACCTTACCACATCCACGTGAATTATATGTGTATATTTCTAATTTAAAGTTATACTAAATATTTAAATTTTGTATTTAAATGTGTATTATTAATAAGACTTAATGTGTTTAATTTTTCCGCTAGAAAATGTTAATCTAATTATCATATATTATTAAATATATTAGTTAATATTACGTTAAATAAAGTGTAGTAAAATTTTGAATATATCAAATGAAAAAATGTAAAAATATTTCGAATCATATTGTTTATTTACAATATTACAAATTTTATGAATTTATTTATAAATTTATTTATATAGTTATCTATTTAAACTCTAAACTCTATTTAAACAGCCAAATAAATTAAGGGGATACCGAAGAACGCCCGCAATTTCGGCGTTTACATGCAATTAGATAGGATGTTTTTTAATATTAAAAATAGCGGCCTTCATTGAATATATTACCGATTTTAATAATTTTTATATTAATATTTATATTAATTAGAATTATATCTCTGTTTCTGTGTGAGAACTTTTGAATATGATATATATTCGTCGAGTAATTCATGGTTGAACTTCATTACCGATTTTTTCCGGTATTTTAGTGTATAAAAGTTACAAAATGTACCATATAAAATGTAATAATAAATATTTTAAAAAAGTCTCTAACCACATGTTAGATATATATATTATCTATAATATGTAGTAAAAATTATGAGTGTAGCTAAAACAACGATCTCTAAACATTGACTTTTATAACAGTAATTGGCGAAAATATTTATACTGAGAAAAACACATTCAAAGATTACCAATAATATTTCTTAATTTTGTATGAAAATAGATATTTATTGTATTGGATATATACTTGTATAATACATACATATGATATATTAGATGTATATATATATTCAGCATATATATATATATATATATATAGTATATACATATATATATATATATATATATAGTATATACATATATAATGTATATATACTGAGAAAAACACATTCAAAGTTTACCAATAATATTTTGTATGAAAATTTATATTTATTGTATTGGATATATACTTATATAATACATACATATGATAGTTTAGATGAATATATAGTCATCATATATATATTTATATATTCATATATATAGTTATTTTTATACTTATTGTATAGGCTATTTTGAGATAAAATGAATATATATTGTATTGACTATTTTGATATAACAAATATTGTATGTGATAAATAAATTTACTTATTGTATAGGCTATTCTGACATAAAATGAATATATATTGTATTGACTATTTTGATATAACAAATATTGTGTGATAAATAAATTTACTTATTGTATAGGCTATTCTGACATAAAATGAATATATATTGTATTGACTATTTTGATATAACAAATATTGTATGTGATAAATAAATTTACTTATTGTATAGGCTATTCTGACATAAAATGAATATATATTGTATTGACTATTTTGATATAACAAATATTGTGTGATAAATAAATTTACTTATTGTAGGCTATTCTGACATAAAATGAATATTTGTGATATTTATGAAATGAAATAAGAAAAAAGAATACAATTATACATTTTATGTAATAATTGTAAATGGTAGGCTAAAATAGGCACATCTTCTAGCCACCAGAACCAGAACTGTAGTCACTCCCTTGGGCCAGCTGTAATCGCCAGAGTCTTGCTTCTTTTGTTGATTCCGTCTTGTCTTTATCTGCATTCTTGATCCGTAATATGTCCTGCTGCTTCGTGTAATCAAGCAGGACACCTCCTAACTCCAGTTCTAGCTGGGAATACAGCATCTGAATTGATACTGTAGCCCCGTTGTTGAAGATGTTTACTGCTGTACTAACAGCATATTCTACGACGTGGAGACCGCAGAATCCGGACTGGAGGATATTTTGTTATATAAATTAATAATTTGTATATATGTTTATTGAAAATACCTTTGGACATCTGTGCCATATAGTAGAATGTAAAGACTCATTGCAGTTCTGAGTCAGCCCGAGTAAACACCTTGACAACAACATATCAGCTGTGAGCTTCAGATACTTCTGGACATTCTTCTATCTTCTCTTAGACGTGGAAGATGACACTTCTACCTGTGGCTATAATTTTCATAATATTTATATCACTTATAAATATCATAATAGGTAAATAGTATTACTAAATACTTTATATTATACTATTTTATAATTATAAAAAAAGTATTATATTTATTATAAGATATCTATTTAGTATAATTGTTTATGAATTTTAATAAAAATACACAATTAATTTGTAGAAATCTAGTTAATAATAAGTAAATAATAATTCATTCAATAAATAATAAATAATTTTATATTTATAAATTATAATAAATGATAATTATATCATAATAAACTATACAAATTTAATATACATTTACATTATGATACATTAGTATAAATACAATATAATTGATATAATTTTCATAATAGTTATATCACAAATTTAATATACACTTACATTATGATAAATTAGTATAAATACAATAGAATTTATATAATTTTCATAATATATATATCACTTATAAATATCATAATAGGTAAATAGTATTACTAAATACTTTATTTTATACTATTTTATAATTATAAAAAAAGTATTATATTTATTATAAGATATCTATTTAGTATAATTGTCTATGAATTTTAATAAAAATACATAATTAATTTGTAGAAATCTAGTTAGTAAATAATAATTCAATCAATAAATAATAAATAATTTTATATTTATAAATTATAATCAATATGATAATTATATCATTATAATAAACTATACAAATTTAATATACATTTACATTATGATAAATTAGTATAAATACAATATAATTGATATAATTTTCATAATAGTTATATCACAAATTTAATATACACTTACATTATGATAAATTAGTATAAATACAATAGAATTGGTATAATTTTCATAATATTTATATCACTTATAAATATTATAATAGGTAAACAGTATTTACAAATACTTTATATTATACTATTTTATAATTATAAAAAAAGTATTATATTTATTATAAGATATCTATTTAGTATAATTGTTTATGAGTTTTAATAAAAATATGTAATTAATTAGTAGAAATCTAGTTAGTAAATAATAATTCGATACAATCAATAAATAATAAATAATTTTATATTTATATTTATAAATTTAAAATTATAATCGATATGATGATTATAATCATTATAATAAACTATACACATTTAATATACACTTACATTATGATAAATTAGTATAAATATAATATAATTGATAACATAATAAATATTATATATTTAATATCTAACATGTGTTATTTTTATGGTTGATTTGTAATTTTTCGATCATCTTTCGCCTTTTTGAGTAGCCAACCATACTGAAAATTCTCAAAACCTAGTATATGTAATATTGATTATATATGATATATTTATAATGAACTATAAATATAAAATCTTAGTGGAAATAGAAGAAATTGAAGAAATAGATTGTAAAAAAATTTATTAAACAAACTTTTGTCAAACCGGAATTAAAGAGACAGCTGAAAATATTAATCTGATATTAATATGAATACAAATGATTTGATTGGAGCTTGAACTCACGTGATGCAAAGATAATAATTATAGATAATACAATAACAGATCTATAGCAAATATGAGTTTTTCAAGTTTGAAAATTGATAAAACATTCATTATATGATACGTATTTCAAATTGATCATAATTAATCGAAATAAATTAAATATTTTACATATTTATTTTATACATACCTTCATAAAAGACAACTTTTAACATGTTTATATGAATCTTTCAGCCTTAAAAATTCATATTTAAATAAATAATATATTATTTATCAGTATTAGCTCAAAATAATGTTTTACAAAAAAAATTAAAAAACGAAAATTACCAACTACCGTATCCCCTTAATTTGTGTCTGTCATTATCTAAATTTAATTATTAATTAATAATTAAAATTAAACTTTTGTTTAAATACAACACTATTTCAGAATAAAATACATTTAGATCAAAATAGAATAATTAGCCTATTTTATCATATATTTTTTAAAGATATATATTATTTAATATATTTTATTTTAATTATTATTTTTTTTATGTATTTTATTTTTTTCCTTTTTTGAGTTATGTATATATATTTAGGAAAAACATGGAAAAAATTAACAATTGTTATTTTCAAAATAATTATTAGTATATAAATATGTATTAAATAATGATACATATATTACTAAAAAAGTTAAATATCATAATACATTATTGATATATTAAATGTGTTATATAGTATATGCGCATAGTACAAATATTTATTTTGAGTAATTACAGTTTTAATAAATTTATATTATTTTATTGATCAAATAACTAATTTCAAGAAATATTAATGTATAGTTTTACTGTCATTTATAAAATGTCTATTTTATGAATTCTATTCCACATAAAAACATAATGTATGAAGAAAAAATATAATTTTATAATTATATTTTACTATTTTACAATGATAATATACTATCTATACACTTATTAAACATGAAAACTATCCATCTTGTATACAATATATTCAAATCTTCAGTAATATAATTAAAGTTCTAATCAAGTTGATATTGTTGCCATAAGAGACGTGAAACAAACATTGCTTGTCACCATTGCACACTCTTCAAAATAATAATATTTGTATACGAAAATTAATTTTTTTAATTAAAATTGTTTTAAAAATGAAATATATTATTATATTTATATTTATGCAATATTAAAAGTACAGTAACCATTTATAATCAACCGCAATTGTTGTGTTATAATATTATTATATATTAATTAATATCCATTTTAGAATCATAAGGATTTTTTTTGTATTGCTATAATATATTGAAATGAAATCAATTCTAATTTTAGTATCTATATTAAGTATTAAATTATATATATTAATTAAATTATATATATTAAATTAATTATATTAATTATTAAAGCACATTAATTCAAAGTCACAAATTGTTTATTATTCTAAGTTATAAAATAATAAAATATATGTTGTAAACTTTGTTTATTATTATATGGCATATATTCTACTATAAAATTGAGATATATATTTTAATAATATATAGTATATTTCATATACAAAACAGGCATAAAAATTGACATTAATTTTTTTCCAGTATTTTTATAACAATATTTGTTATCAATTATTTCTAATCATATTTATTATTTATATACATATAATATCATACTTTTATTTGTACATATGTTTTCTATAGCAACAAAATGAGTATGTTACCTATAACAGTTTTTCTATAGTAATGCTTGTGTTCATGTATTGGTGCAACATTATTATTCCGACTAACACACTAAATAATTAATGTTATAATGGTGTATCATAAAAGATGCTTTTTTATGATTATAAAATATACATGTTTTCAGATTATTAGAATCAGTAATGTAATTATCATGTATTAAATATATAAGTCATGAAACATTATAAATAAATATATACCAATTAGACAGTTATATTACAAACAATAAATAATTCGTTTTATTGTGGTTTGTGTTAAAGTTGAATATATGATATTTCTAGATAAATTCTATTGCTAATATGTTGTATGATACCAGGGAGGTGATAGGACATTCTTATCATAAAATGATCATGTGATTACAATTTTAGTAGCGCCTACGTAGGAATTTGTTGTTTTTGAAATATTAATATATTTGGATACGAAAAATTATCGTTTTCTTGTAATAATAATAGTCATTTATCTAGGATATACTTATCGTAGGATCTAATATGAAATATGAGGCGTGCAGCGAAGTATGAAGCGTGCATCGCAAGTATGATGCATGCATCGGTGTACGCGGCGTGTATATTCATATCAGTGACGAATGAAAGTTATATCTAATGATAGATATACGATGATCTATAGACAGAAGTAAATACACACATATGTGGTATACAGTATGCTTACTATATACATATAGTAAATATTATATTCACACACATATACACACCAATATATATATATAAGAATTACAATGCACAGAGTATACTTTATACTATATATACTATATACTGTAATAATTGTTTTAAAATATTGTGAAGTTACTAATACTAATTAAGTGAATATATATAATATTTATGTATATATATAATATTTATTATATATTATTATAAATTTTAATAGTTATTTAGTTATATAATTGGTTATAATATAAAGCTATATATTAATTTATATATAGAATAAGACTTACGTAGCATAAATACATATGTATTATGATTAACATTATTATAATAAATACTATATATATATAAATATTAATTTATATATATAGAATACAACTATTAAAAATTACAAATTCCTCAACTCATGGAAAATGTATTAATAACTATAATATATAATATATAAAATATACTATTTTATATAAATATATATTTATTATTTATTTGAATAGATTTTAATTAATTTGAATTAGATTTTATTAATTCATTTGATTTTTATTAATTTTAATTGAATTATTAATTAGATTTTATTAATTCATTTGATTTTTATTAATTTTAATTGAATTATATAATTATTAATCATTAATAATTATATAATTCAATTAATATTAATTTAATGTATAATTCCAGTATAATTCTTCACTGATATAAATATGGTGTAGAGTAATTTACATAAACTATTCATATTTCGATCCTGCAGGATATATAAAAGACAATATATTTAATTTCCGTTCAATAAATAATATAGATGATTTTATGACTTGTTAATATATAACATTATGATCTCTATTATGACTTGATAATATATAACATCATGATCTCTATTATTTATTGAACAGGAATTAAATATATTGTCTTTTATATATTTTATTATATCTATATATCTATATATATCTATATATATCTATATATTTATATCTTTTATATATATATATACCTGGTTAGCTCAGTCGGTAGAGCATCAGACTCTTAATCTGAGGGTCAAGGGTTCGAGCCCCTTATCGGGTGTTTTTTTATGATTTTATAATTCATATCAAATACATCCTCATATTATATATACTTGCATGTGTTTTTGAAGTTATAACCCTGAATTTTTTTAATACTTAGAAAAATCTTGCTTATAATTATTTATTAATTATTATATTATTTAATTTTACTTACCCCTTATGTTAGGTGCAACATCTGTTTTATAAATAGATTTTTACTATTATTTAATAGGAAAAATAATGGTCTACTAAGAGTGTATTAACTTAATTTGTATACATTCATTCAATTCAATATTTAACTTAATAATAGATATTATATAGATCTGTAATAATTGCGTTTTTTATAGAATATAAGTATTACAAATATTTAATATAAATTATTATTATTTTGAAAAGAAAAGATAAAATTATGAATATTTAAAATGTTACTATTTACTAAATTAAAAAAAATGCAATTATTATTTAGGTTTATATTATAAATTGTCTGAAAATTTCAATTCATTTAAAACATTATTGAAGGCCTTAATAGTGTTTGAATGAATGACATTAGTAAAAATGCAATTATTCTGAATTGATTCTAAAATTTATGATATAATTATAAAAAAATATATGAAATATATAAACAGGCGGTAACTTAGAACATGATGTAAATAAGAGCCATATATGAATATTGTATATTTAAATGTGTATATAATATTATTTATTTTAGCTTTTCAAATCTAAAAATTATCTTATCAATTATTAAATTATGAACAAATTTAATTTAATTAATTTTTTTAAAATAATTATTTTATAAAATGATATATTTTAAAAAATGTTTATTTTATAGTTATAGCAAAGATTTTGCGAAGCAAAGATATAACACTCCCTATGCATGCAACGTAATTTAGTAATATACCCAACCGCTGCTAGCAGTAGTATCGAAATCACTGAAATAGATTTAGGTTCGGCTCTGTTTGCATGCAACAATGTTTTCATTGCTCTATTAAATTACATGCAATATAAATTAGCTTTTACTCACTAAATATATACTTATAGCATTTAAAACATACATATCATATTTGTTTGTTATATATTAGTAATGAACACTTAGTTTTCATCATATAAATATTAATTTAAAGCATATTATTTAACATTTTAAAAGTGTATAGTTAAATACGAATTTACATTATAAACAACACATAGTTCCTAAAAGTAACCCGCTATAGGTGGCACCAGGGTATTTTGTATACAAATTCGAATTACACGATTTCGCGTAAGTGTTATATCTTTCCTTCGGAAAATCTTTGGTTATAGTTTACGTAAAAACATGATTTATATTTATCATTTTTTTCTTCTCAATTTCAGAGGTTGCTCCTACCCTTAAGTGTATCATTTTAAAGATAATATTTAATATTTTAAATACTATTATATAAATAACTAATTGAAAAAAAAAATGTCTTCCCAATTTCAGAGGTTGCTCCTACCCTTGAGTGGTTTAAAGTATACCTTCATAATTAGCATTATCTTAATATAACATTTTTATATTTATGTTACTTCAAAGCTAATATTCTCAAATTTATTATTTTATATGAAAATATTTACTATAAATTATTATTTGTCATCAAATATTTTATATGAAAATATTTTAATATTTCGTATATAAAGTCATACTTTTTGTATCCAATAATTTAATAAGTGTATTTTTGATAAATATTGAAAATATTATGTATTTTTATAAATCAATCTATAATTTCAAATTCCCATTAAGTAGGTTGATATCCATTTACACAATACAGATACAATTATTTAATTAATCTTATCCCTTTGAGCTCCAGAGATTTATTAAAATATTACCCTGAGTACCATCGATTTAGACTGACATCGGCCCCCAATATGTCACCTGACTAACTGAGAGTTAAAGTAAACAATGCGTATAGGGCTTATATAATATCATATTAATATATAAACATACGGTATTATGATATGTATGTATATATAAAACACGAATTCACTACTCGGTGAATAATTTACTAAGTAATATAACGCCAGCCGCGAAATGTTTATTTGAAATTTCGGTTTAACACGTGACTTATTGGGGGCCGATGTCAGTATTAGGTGTACCATCATATATTTCTTATAAATAAATATGTTATATAAAATATTAAAATACATTTAAACATATATGTTTACATTATTGTATATTATAAGTTATATTACTTATAAAGTATGATCCATAATAATAAATTAATTAAAATAATATATTTTCATTTTTTTATACTTTTTATATTAAATAACTAATTAAATAATTCATTTTAACAATATTTTAATAAATACAATGGATTTTAATAAATATACTTTTAAAAGTAATTAATTAAATAATATAACTATTTATTTAATTTTTTTTTTAACTAAAGTATAATTTTTTTTAGTAAAAATGGAAATATATATGTAACAAAATTAAGTAATAAATATCCATTAATTTATATAAAATATTAGTCATTTATATTTTGTATAAACGATAAATAGATATTTAAAATTTAATTTAATCTAATTTATTTTTACTCATGTAGTATAATATATATAGTAAGACATTTTTTAATTACGATATATATACATATATAATATATATGTATATTTATGTTTATAAATAGATTGATAATCTGTAAATACTAATAGAACAAACTATATATGATGTACACACCCTTTACACTACTAAACAATAGCCCCCTATTGATCGTTTATTGCACTATTACAGGATCAGAGAGAGGTTCAATGAATCCCGTACCATCGCAGATGTCATCAGATTCATCACTATATATCCTTTACAACTGTATATATACATGTGTGTGTGTGTATGTGTGTGTATGTGTGTGTGTATGTATGTGTGTATGTGTTTTTCAATATAAAGAAATTGATGCATGCAATGCATGTAAAAGATAGATACGACAATAGTAATTTTAATTGTTCCGTAAATTAACAAAATGGCATCAGCGATTCTGATCGGATTTTAGTCATAGTATATGCCAATATTAAAACAGTAGGTTTTTCGTCGAAATAGATTGAGGTGAAATCTATCTATTGTATGGATTTAGATTATAAAATAGTATGATATCTTTAATTTAAATACATACGAGGAATGTTGATATGGTGTATTTTAAATATATATATAACTATTATTTTTAATACATTAAACTTGATCATTATTATCAATATGAATATAAATAAATAATAATAATTTTAAATTTAGTAGTAGGTTTCGACTGCAGCACCTCTATCGAAAAGTGATATGTACTACATTCAATTGCTTATCCACTTTCTCCTTATATCGGTGGTGTGTGTGTGTGTGTGTTTACACAGGTCTACACCATCGATATAAAGAAAGTGAATAAGCAATTGAATGTAGTGTATGGCACTCTGCGATAGAGGCGCTGCAGTCGCAGCCTACTACTAAATACCTACTACATTTTAAATTAATATTATTTATTTATACATATATATTGATAATTACTACCAATTATAATGTATCTATACTAAAAATAAAATTATATATTTAAAATACATAATATCAACATTCCACGTAATTTTGTATATTTAAATTGAAGATATAATACTATTTTATTGATATTTATAATTTAAATCCATTGATATAGATAGAAGTCACTTTAATCTATTTCTATGAAAAGCCTACTGTTTTAATATTCGACATATATAATATGACTAATATACAATCAAAATCACTGATAATATTTTGTTAATTTATCGATTAAAGTGCCATTCACGTATCTATCTTTTACATGTATTGCGTGCGTCAGTCCACTTTCTTTACATCGATGATGTACACTTGTATTAATCTCAGCCCCCACAATCTGTTTCTCTCCCCTTACCTCTATATCTACTTTTACCCATACCTCTACCCTTAATGCAACTATATCTTTACACATACATATCATACTGATACTTCTAATGCCTTTCATGCCTACATTGGTATGTTCGATGTAAGATATTAACTTAGTCCATGTTAGAATCGGCTAGCATTAAGATCATTTCAACTATCATTTACTATTGTAATATATAAAATATATAAAAATACATAAAATGTAAATAATATCTGTTAAAATTAATAAGTGATTTAAATCTATATATATATATATACATCCATATCTGCCATTATTGTTATTTAAATATTACGCTAATCTATTTATTCAAGTAATATTAGTATCATTTCACGTTATCAGAAGAACAATAGTATTACTACCATTACTACTACTACTACTACCCTACTTACCACCCCTATCCTACATTCCTTAACTATCCTCACTGCTCGCCCCGAATATGCCGGTGTCAATTTTGTGTTGATGTCCTCGTATCCGAAGCGTGAACTCTCGAACAAGGATGCGACCTTGAAGGATGCCGACATCCTTAATTCTGTGATCTTACAACGCATTCTGTGAACACATCGGAGGGAAGTCAACCGATCCCGATGCACCCGGAACAAATCCCAATATTCTTTATATTTATCTCTAAACCTATTATCATCATCATCGTCGTCACGTATATATACGTATTTTTAACAAAATGTATCGTCGAATAAACAATTCTATAATTCTAATCTAGATTTATTTCTCTCTCTCTCTCTCGATCATAAATAGTTGTACACGAGCGGGGGTATACATGCGGGTGTAACGGTGATAGTGGGGTGGGGGCGGGGTGGTCAGGATGATAGTGGGGTGGTGGTGGTGGTGGTAAGCTCTTAGAAAAATACAGCGACATAAATAGCCGCCTTGGATACGCGTGGCTCCATCTGGTGGTGGTGGTGGTGGCTCCGTCTAGTGGGGGCGCCACCTGTACTAGACTCCGGCGTACACTCCCATCGATCTTTCACGGAATAGCAGTGTTTTTTTTAGCTCTTGATATTCGATAACCGTATATTGGTGCTTTTTTTCCTGCTGGGATAAAGGGGGTAGTTATAGCCGATTTATATTAATTCTAATTAGATTATTATAGAAATGATTACTTTACGTTAGACATTAATTAGACATTTTTATATTACACAATTTATAGAAAAATGTGAAATTTTAATGATTACCACCCAGAATGTAATTTCTGGCAATATAGATTATGTAATAGTTTTATTTTCATAATTAAGTGTAAATATATTAAGAGTCAAATGTGGTTTTATATCTAAATTAAATATAATTAATTATATTATCTCTTATCTGTAGATAATAGATTTATTTATCAATAATAGTTATTCAATATTGACTTTGCATACACTAATTATTTACTAAAGCGATATAATTTAGAGAAATTCAAGAATCACAATGCTATATGTTTGACAAGTTTGCGTAGAAATAAATCTAATTAGAAATGTAAGCGAGATGTTGTCAGGTGAACAATGCACATCATCATTATTGTTGTTATAAAGCCTCGGGTAACCAGTGATCTCGTGTTCAGTGTAAATTCTACTCTTTATACATCATTATTGACACTAATACATATTGTGATTACGCATGAGAACACAACCAATTCACCCGAGATCACTGATATCCGATGCTTAGCATGAACACCGTTGAACAAGCGCGGACACAGCGAGAGCGAGAGAGAGGGTAAGCCATGCTAGCAACTGTACACCGCTTCCATCTAGAACCTTCTTTTCCGTCTCGGTGCGAGGCCTTTCCACCGGCTGGTAGCCCGTCGACAGGG
>OZ025242.1:95592579-95790628 GCA_964019155.1 Osedax fenrisi | reverse complement strand
AAGTCTTGTGTGTATTCTATACCGTAGACTACCTATTAGTCTACACTAAGACCTCGATAGTATATTGTTACATCTCAGTTCTATGCTGACCTAAGCTGTGTTTAGTGCTACAATGACTTGTAAACTTGTATTTTATTTATATTTCAAAAATTCCGTTATATATCCCGTTTAATTTTAGTTTAATTCTACATTGTATATAATAGAGTATCAAATATACAGTGATACAATTATGGATTACTTGCGGGTACAAATGTGGAGGTTGGATCGATCAAATAAAGTTCAAAGTTAATTTATAAGATTTTATATTCCATCAGACATATGTTTAAACAGATTTAATTCATAGACTATGTTAATCATAATTTACAAATAATTATTATTTCTTATGAAATTGTTATAATAAATTAAAATATATTGAGTAATACATACAATTAAATATAATCTATTCATTATAAATATGTCGTAATTCGTTCCCTTTATATTTTATATAGCCTAATATCAAACTAGATTGAAATTAATTTAATTGGTATATATTAAAAGCTAGCTTAATTCCACAACATTCTTACTATGTTAACCATAAGAAATATACACAATATGTGTAAGTAACTAATATATATATATATTAGTAATTGAATATTACAATATGTAGAACGGCCAATAAGGATCCTCTCATCTACTGGACATTACCTAGTAGGACCACTAGCACACCTCTAGAGATGAATGTAATGTACCCACTTATTGGTATTACATCCGTGATCCTATCTATCAGCTGATGTAGAGGACAGAGATATGTAGAGGACAGGGACATGTCCTTGATTTCCCTCTCCGTGTGTAAGCTGTAGGGGGCGCTACTACTACGACAACGATGGCGGTTAGTAAGCACGCGACAACGATAGCCAATCAGAGGCGAGGCGAAGGGGAGAATAGAGTTTGCATGCACCTTGAAGTGAATGACGCGAGGTTTTCTCTGAGGAGGCGAGATAGGTGGCTCCGGTTTCTTAGCGACAACTAGGTGGGGGTTAACGGGGGAGGGGCGGGGCGGTTTAGACGGGGTAATATGGTAAACTCCATGCGGTTTGAGCGATCCACGCTTCTCAATAATTATATCGTAAGATGCGAATATTAAATACTATTATGTCTCCTTTAATATCTATTTCCCGGTATACTATATATTATCATGATGTATATATTATTAATATATTATATATATATATATTAAATATAATACTTTATCATAAAATTCAATATTTATAGATTTTGTTAAATTATAGTAGCGATTTATAATTAAATTATTCTTAAATCAGTTTTCAGGTATCCATGATTATACCTAATTCTACCTTAGTACCTAGCACCAAGGACATATGTGTCCTCCAGCCTAGTTAACATGTCATAATAGTACACGCGTACTATTATGCAAATAGGATATATCAGCTCTAATAATAATAAGCGTGCAATTCTCTAAGTGTGAGCATTTCTAATGTCCGCCCCACAACGAAATATTTCCATTAATTAAGATAGCGATGCATATGGAACATTCGATTACGATAAAGAAATGATATTAACAATAAGCAGTTTACTTTTGTATACCTAATCTTTACTATTATCTTCTAAAGAATTGCTTCGCAAAATCTTTACTATTATCAAGGCTCTTACTATTATATATTAAAGGATACCTACTATATTACACATAATAGTATACCTATAGTATATCTATAGGAAGGGTAACGCAGGTAAAGAAATACAACTCGATTAACAATTGTATATTATTATATAGTATACTATAGTATAGAAAATATAGTATATATAGTAAACATATAATAATACTCTGTAGCTAATAGCTATAGGTAGGGAAAAACCATAGTTATAAACATTAAACAAAATTGTCACAAGATTTGCTGATCTCACGAGAACAACGCCACACAACTACGAAGGACACATCGGGAGGACATACCTCCAGCAAAGACTACGCATTACTTAACCACGGCACACGTACGATGATGATGACTTACTGTTAGGTTGGTAGTGGGCGTGGTTGTGGGCGTGTTGTGGGCGGGGCTTATCTTCCTTAATCCACCGTACGCTTGCTAAGTCCTACACCGCGATATGTGTAGTTACGAGTGATATTCGCGAGTGGTCTACTTAGTGCATACGCGCGTGTGATAGTCGTGGCCTACTTAGTTCATACGCACGTGTGATCGTAGTATTAACGCCGAAGCAACCATAATCGTGAATATCGACGCTGCTTCGAGAACATTCGCGCGTTTGTATAGTTCACAATTATCGCGAATGTGGGTGTGTATCGAGAGCGATTAGTTACATGAAGTGTGGTGTTTAGTGACTTAGTAAGACACCTCAGATTTACCCGGCTAACAGTAATAGAAACATAATAGCCTCACATATTTACATTGTGCTATTATGCTGCTCTTATAAATCTATTATGCTACTATTATTTTGTAATGCTATTATGCTGTTATTATGTTTCCATTAAAAGTCTATTATGCTATTATTATGCTGCTATTAATTTTAAAAGTATTTTATGCTGCTATTATGTTGATAATCTATTAATAGTAACATAACAGCAGCATAATATACTTTTTAAATAATAGCAGCATAATAATAGCATAATAGACTTTTATTGGAAAAATAATAGCAACATAATAGACTTATAAGAGCAACATAATAGCAGCATAATAGCCTAATGTAAATATGTGAGGCTATTATGTTGTTATTATGAGGCTATTACCGTTAGATGAGTAGTCATTTGATGTTGATACACGTGCCGTAGTGAAAGTGTAGGTACCGCGCATAGTACGCGCGTTAATGTGATACAGATACAGAGGTAACACGACCCGAATAGATAGGAATGGATGCGTGTGGAGAGAAGCGAATCATGCACGAGTGACGAGCGTATTGTTATAGACGTCTGTGGTTACGCCTCGAAGTCAACTATAGTATAGGTATAGATATAGTATCTATAACTATACTATAGTATGTGTATATTATTGATATATAGGGCGCCGGTTATTTCGTACGAAATCAATTTCGGCCGAGAAAAAGTCATTTCGTACTAAAAAAGTCAAATCATTACATATATGTATTAGGCGAATCGACTTTTTGTGGGTACGAAATGAATGTCTACGAATTGATTCGGTACGAAATGACTGGTATTCGATACCCACGCGATGGTGATTGGTGTGACCACCCCTCGTATGTTAAGCTATAGTGATAGGTGCGCGTGTACTCGGGGTGTAGCGTACGAACCTTCTGCTATGGAACTAAAGTTGACGAGCGGAACGTTCCGGTTCTGCAGCAGGGTCGGGAAGTCTTTGAAGTCGGTGAACTCCTTGAAGCCTGCCTTCGATGTCGTGTCTACGGCTGTAGTAATGGCGGTTGTAGTATTGAACTTTAGTATGTGTGTGTGTGTGTATGTGTATGTGGGGATGTGTGTGGATGTGGATGTATGTGTATGTGTGGGTGTGTGTGTGGGTGTGTGTGTGTATATGATAATATTATAGATTTAAAGTTATAGTAAATGAAAGTTAATTCATTAACATAACACTAGAGCAATACAGAGGTACGCTACTGAAGTCCTATCTGTTCAGTGTCTCCTGTCTCCTGTCTCCTGTCTATAGACAGGAGGTATACCTATGTAATCTAATATGTCGTATCACTTAAATCATGATTGATAATTATTAATAACAAACAAATGATACTTATAACTAAACATACATATGATTAACAATTAACAATTAACAATCGCTAATTTATAATAATGTATAATACTATATAATAATTAACAATTAACAATCGCTAATTTATAATAATATATAATAATAAGTAATACTTAATTATTAACAATCGCTAATGTATAGTGATGGTTACTAATGAACTATTCGTGCTAATGACCTATGCAATACATACCTAGTTTAGGTTCCTTAATGTCAAGGTCACTAGCTTCGGAAGGCAGCACGTTGACCACTGGTCTAGGCCGTAGTACAACTGTAGTGCCCGGCTTGACCGTCTGACCTTTCTGTGTGTGGGGGTGGGTGTGTGTGGGTGTGTGGGTGTGTGTGTGGGGATGTGTGGGTGTGGGTGGGTGTGTGTGTGGGTGTGTGTGTGGGTATGGGTGTGTGTGTATGTGTGTGTGTGGGTGTGTATGTGGGTGTGTGGGTGTGTATGTGGGTGTGTGGGTGTGTGTGTGGGTGTGTGTGTGGGTATGGGTGTGTGTGTATGTGTGTGGGTGTGTATGTGGGTGTGTGGGTGTGAGTGGGTGTGTATGTGGGTGTGTGTGTGTGGGGGTGGGTGTGTGTGGGTGTGTGGGTGTGTGTGTGGGGATGTGTGGGTGTGGGTGGGTGTGTGTGTGTGGGTGTGTGTGTGGGTATGGGTGTGTGTGTATGTGTGTATGTGGGTGTGTGGGTGTGTATGTGGGTGGGTGTGTGGGTGAGTGTGGGTGTGTATGTGTGTGTGTGTATGTGTGGGTGTAGTACACTATGTAATGTTACATGTACTTGATGTAAACTCCACACTCTTATCATACATTATATATGTATTAATAGATTACATATGTATTAATAGATTATATATGTATTAATAGATTATATATGTATTAATAGATTATATATGTATTAATAGATTATATATGTATTAATAGATTATATTGGTATTAATGGACTATATTTTTTATATTGATACACATATGACAACATCAATTGCTGCCCAATATTAACGTAACATTAATGTCTATGTATATTACGAATGATTTTGTGAAGGTAAGATATGTCAATCTAATCAATCTGTGAAATTAATGAAAAATTGCGCCATCTGTACTGCAAACTATTTATTTCTAATTCTATTTTCGATTATATTTATTTACGGGTAAATTTGAAAAATATATCACTATTTTATATGAGAAATTATGTACATTTTTGACTACAATACAAATTTAATTGATATTGTTTGTTTTATGAATATAACATTATTTTATAATTAAAACCATTTTATTAAAAAATACAACCAAATTCGATAAATATAATAAATCGATAGATCCATTTGCAATGTAAAATTATACATATTTCGTAACATTCTAAAGTATTATGTAACAATTTGCTTTTGAAATTATTTAAAACAATAGTATCACCACCTATATTTCAAACTATTCAGTATTATAATTTATTTCACTTAAAAATAGATACAATTGACATAGTTTTAATTCACAAAATCCTTGATTCAACTATTAAGGACCTAGCTACTGTGTAATGTGTGTGTGTACAAGGAAATTAACGATGTCAATTTGTAAATATTAAAATTAATTATATTTAAAAAAGTTAGAATCATTCCCAAACATAAACAATTTCAAACGAAGTGTTATATAATATATTATACAATGCATATATGGTGATGGATTAAATATATATATTCAATTATTTTTCATAATAATATATACTTATTGATCTAAAAATACACAAAGATATCCTTATAGCTATGCATACACACACCTACCCACACATACCCACACACATACCCACATACACACATACCTACATACATACACCACATACACACACACACACAAACACATACAGCTATCCGTGTACAAACTTTAAGAGTAACTCGTCTCAGTTTCACCATATTAGGACCGCGTTGTTTCAGCGACGACATATGTTTAGCCCCGCCCCCTCCGAGCGAAGCCCCGCCCACAACGCTCGCCCCGCCCAGATAGCAAGGCGACAGGGGCGACATTCTCTGATGGAGGTGGGGCGACGACGTATGCAGGGGTTCCACGTTGTGCCAGGCGGAGATCTTGCCCTCGAGTATCGTCATCTCTCTGTCGCTGCTGTTCCAGTCCTTCGAGGAGAGGTTAAAGGTCAACGAAGGGGGTCGACGAGGGGTGGAATGTTGACCGCGTGCTATTAAGGGTGTGTGTTGTAGTGTGGACATGCTGTTCCAGTCCTTCGAGGATAGGTTAAAGGTCAATGTAGGGGTCGGCGAGGGGTGGAATGTTAACCGCATGCTATTGAGTTAAGGGTGTGTGTTTTGTAGTGTGCATTTGACACACTTTCCAGGCTACACAATCACACCCTTAGCCAATTGCGTCGATACTGTTTATAATCATCGTATAGCTAAATCATACATCTCAGAGTTTCAATAGTTTATAATAATGTTATTTTAGACCTACACTGTAAAGCGATTACGAATAAATAGATATTTATGTAGCACATTATTAATATTATTACAAACGATTTTGCGAAACAAAAATATAACACTTCCTATCTATTACCAAAACCCTTTTCTATACCAAAGGCTTTGGTAATACTAAATGTATCACTGTCACATTGAATGTAGGCAATGTTGAATTTCAATTATTTAGGCGTGCACTTATATGATATATATATATATATATGTATATATGTATATATATATATACAACTGCTTATGTGGCTCAGTGGCTAAGGCGTCAGACACACAAGCAGTAGGACACGGGTTCGACCCTCGTCCGGACCATTAATTAATTTTATAAAATGGGTCTTAAAATATTATTTAGAAGTGATCTTATATAATTGTGTATAAATAAATGATCGGCTTTCGTTAAAACCACGGATGCCTTAATACGAGAGCGGCTTCGAAGGGATATTAGAGCCATATATGGTTATAAGTGAAAACTTCATCTAAGTTCCTCGATGGGATGAAAGGACTCCACCAAATAAAAAATAACAATAACAATAACAATATATATACAGATTTGTGTAAGTAAATCATATAGGTAAATAGTGATTATAACTTTGAATGTGCTAGCCAATGGGAAAGCTCGATGGGGGGATAGTTTCTCTTCCTCGACTGATTCTGCCGTTTCTAATTATTATGATTAAGGTAAATATTAGTTTTAAATTACACTCACTATAATTATTATTATTATATATTAATGAGATTCTTTTATTAATGAAATAACTATTATTAAATACATGAATATTTATTTATGTTAAGTTGACTTGCACCCTTTATAGTTATATATATATATAAATAATATTTATAAATATATATACAGTCAATTCTCGATATTTCAGATTATATATCTCAGAAATCCCTCTAATTCAGACTTTTTACAAATTCTAATTTGATTTTATAACTATGTAAATACATATAAGAATAATTTGATATCTCAGAAAATCAATATCTCAGACACATTTATTTAGTCCCTTGAAGTATGAGATATCGATAGTTAACTGTATTATATAATTATATATATATCAAGAGTGTATCAAAACTTACAATTCATGAAGGCACACATACCTACACACACACATAAACATCCACACACACAACCACACACCTATACACTCCACTCACCAGTAGAGATGAAGATAGGAATATTGTCCAGCGTCGAAGCAGGAAGTGGTTTCAGATGAGTGTTCAGATTAATGTGACCTTGACTTATATGACCTTGAGAGTGATAGTACGCATATTTAGAGGTTATCATCAGGCACGTATTATTGTCATAGAATGGCGTATATAACTTGTTTCGTATTAATACTATACCATATATATGTGTGTATGTATCATATACATTATAGTATATTATATAATATACAGTATATATATATATATATATATATATATATATATATATATATATATATATTATATATATATATATATATATATATTATATATATATATGTATATATTGTATACATTATAATACCGTTAATGACTCGTGAAACATCATAAATAGTAAAATAAAAATCACTCATTTAATACTAATTTAATTTATTATTAAAATTTTAAATATTATCTTCAAAATGACGCATACATCATTCTTTTATACGGAACTCATAACAAAACATATAAAAACATTAATAGACAACAATAGTTATAACACTACATATAACTACATATAACTACACTAACTATATATCAATTATATAACTATTTAGAATATACACAACTTCTACATGACCGTAACCTCCCCCTCCTCCGCCTCCTCCTCCTGCGCCTATTATCCCTGCTCCCCGATATATCGACCTCTCCCGCTGCTCCGCGAACTGCTTCTCTCTGGCCAGTAGCCGGTGATACACAGTACCAGGACCGTACTGGTCAATGATAGCACCTCGGCCGGCGTCGCCTAGCAACCGGTGGGGGGTGTGGTTACACATGGGTGGGCGGGGCTTATGTTGAATATAAACATACCACTTTAGGCTTTAGTATAAGTAGTAGGTATGTTATCTTGCGTGCATCATATATGATATATATATTTAGATAGATAGTTTATTGCATTAATATGAACATATTATAAAATGAAATAATATGCAAAAAATACACGAACAAAAATGTAATAAATAACTAAATTATTAAAATTGACAATTGTATTATACGTGCCTCAGTGGTAAAGCTCTATCTAGGTAACAGATTTATTGAAAATACTAAAACTCACCAACCACTATTCAACTAATCCGACAGAAGGTCTTTAAATGGGGTATCCCATTACAAGATTTTCTGGCAAGTTGCCTGAAATATTGTAATTTTAAAACCATTTTCTATCAAGTTGTAATGAGTACCCCCTATAAAAGTATTATATTTCAGGCATGTTGTCGCATAGTAAAAGGGGTTTCCCACTAAAATTGTAGTTAACTTGATAGAAAATCTTTTAAGTTACAATATTTCCGGCAAGTTTCCAGAAATACTTGTAGTGGGGTACCCCCTTTATATACTTATAGATATGGTATATAGATAGTGCATGAATTAGTAACACATATATATATATTGTTATTTTTATTATTATTTTGTCGAGTCCTTTCATCCCATTTAAGATATTAGAAGTTTGTTTACTTTTAACCAAATGGCTCTAATGTATCTTTGAAGCTATAGCTACGAGAAGCTATTCTCATGCTAAATTTGTAATTATATATTATTAAATGTCACAATATTCGTTGTATACAACAATACAGCTTATAGGCCTATATTCAATAGCGATAAGCAGACATTTCATATACTATTACGTGTTATTGTTAGAACATATGTTTCAACTTTATATTATCGACTATAAATAATATAGTATTTATTTATCAATTAGTTATAATCAATCAATTATTAGATATATATTCATTATAATGTAGTTATCAATATATATATATATATATATGTGTAATGAATGAATGAATATTTTATTTCCTGAATATTGAATTAATATACAGAAGGATATTCAGAAGATATTGTTATATAATAATAATAATTGTGTAATATAAGAATATTAATATCGAATATACACGTTAATAATAATAATAATAGAAATAATAGCAGTGTGCATAATAATAATACTTATGTACATAAATTAAAATTTTTAACAGAGATTAAATGATATTAAATATTTAATTTTTGAACAAAATTGGTTGAGAGTTATACATATATATAAATAACATTGAACCATTATAATGTAGACAATATCTACAAATAACCTGACAACATAAAATCCACTAGGGGGCGTTGAACGGAGTGGGTACTGTTGTGTAGCTGGGGCCGGAGTTTGTGCCGCACCTCTAGTGATTTAGCTTTTCTACAAAGATGTTCGAATATCGGAAGTCTAACTGAAGTAAACCTAATGATGGAATGTTATATGTACGATGAGTCACCAATACTTACTATACGGCTGAGTCATTAGGGTATGATATAGTTTAGCACAAAATTATGGTTCTTAATTGGATGGTTCTTAAAAAAATATATCATATATATATTATATTTTAAGCATTAGGACAATATTAAAATTGGTCTTAATATATTATTTAGAAGTGATCCTATATAATTGTTTATAAATAAATGATCGGCTCTCGTTAAAACCATGGATGCCTTAACACGAGAACGGATTCGAAGGGACATTAGAGCCATATGGTTATAGTTTAAAACTCCATCTAAGTTCCTGGATAGGATGAAAGGACTCCACAACAACAACAATATAAGCCACGCCTACATATACAGCCCATGTTAGATCTCAGCTTGTATTGACAACATACAACAGGCTGAGATTTAGAATGGGCGGTATGCACGGAGGTGTGGCCTATATGTTATGTAATCGAATAGTTTATTATCACAACGATGACAGCCATATCGTGTGAGCAGGGGTACCCAGCAACGTGTCAAATATATGTTACGTTATATTTTATCATTTTTAGAATGTATTTGATTATTTTATTGTTATAAATATTATGCCCCGGACATAGTTTCTGTTTAAGTCTAGCCCCACACCTAGTTACTATATGAGTCTTTCCCGGCCCCTAGTCACCGTCTAAGTCTGGCCCCGCCCCTATACCCACCCTTAGCTCCGCCCCCTAGTCACAGTCTGAGTTTGGCCCCGCCCCTATGCCCACCCTTAGCTCCGCCCCCTAGTTACCGGCGTAGTCGCGCCTTGATCTTCTCGACGGCCGCCTCCCTGATGACCGTCACGGTCCTAGGGTTTCGCTTAGTGACCAGTCGCTCGTAGTTCTTCACGTCCAGAGCATAGAGGTCACATGACTCATTGCACACCACCGTCTGAGACTGTGTCTTCAGGTCGAGTGACATCTCTATGTCTCCTGTAGAAATGAGGGGGCGTGTTAGGCTAGGGGGGGTATACGCCGTACGGGGAGGTATGCTTGTGTTAAGGGGGTGCACTCTTATTAGTGGGTATTTGTATTAATACATATATATATATATATATATATATATATATATATATAAATACATACTAATATTGATATAATGTGATATAGGTGATGTATATCTGAAAGATAGATAGCTTTCTAAATAGATTCACTATATATATAACTACTAATGTTTTATTACCACTATGTTTTCCCCATGATATCATTACAACACTTACCACCCTAAACACAGTTAAATGCTATAGTACAATACTTATAATGTTAACGTTAATGATCCAGGCATGATCCAGGCATGATCCAGGCATGATCCAGGCATTATTCAGATCTTAGTACAAGTAAGTACACATATAGTTTGAACTCAAACAAACAATGGAACAATGGTAGGTCAATGACATAAGTATTACATAATATATATATTCATATCCTCAGAATATCATTACTATGTACATATTCATTCAATATGTAAATGATGTTTTGTTGATGCTTCAATAAGACATTGATACATTCTATAATAATTGAATGATGATGTTCTAAGGATGTTCTGATGTGTAGGTTAATGCAGTGCTGGTATTGCTAGGGTGTTATTGCTAGGGTTTTATTTCTAGGCTTTTATTGTTAGGTGGTTATTCAATAACGATGTTTTGTGAATGTTCTGTGGATATAGTTTTATGAACTGATGTTTTGTGGATGTCAATGTTCCCTGAGTATGAAACGATCACATGATCAGTATTACATAACCTATGATGCAATGATCACATGATCAGTATTACATAACCGATGATGCAATGATCACATGACAGGTGTTACGTAACCTATGATCTGATTGCAACCGATGATGCAAACTTCGACAGTTTTCCTCGGCAGCTCCCTTCGCCTCATAGCCGACGGTAGTGCTATCTTCTCTATAGTAACGCCCCCTTTTAAACTGTAACGCGGGGCTTCCGTTTATACATGTACAATGGCGTCGGACACACAAGCAGTAGGACGCGGGTTAGAGCCCCGTCCGGACCATTAAAACAGGTATTAAAATAATATTTAGAAGTGATCTTATAATAATAGTAATACATAAATGTCTCTCTTTATGGATGGTTTAACACGAGAGCGGCTTTTAAGGGACATTAGAGCCATATGGTTATACGTGAAAACTTCATCTAAATTCCTGGATGGGAGGAAAGGACTCCACCAAAATAACAATAACAATAATACCTTATAAGGTACGGGATAACCTTCGTGCAGACATACTGTATGTAGACCTATATATATATATCGGGCAGGGGGACATAAGGAATGTCCTTTAGTTCAGTTCAAAGTTGTTTTTTAAAATATCCATGACTTGGTGTAACATTTTACATATATTTCTATATACTTACATTTACTTTTGAATGCGGGTCCCTCCCAGTAACTTCTAATTCCAACCCCATATCTGCCGGCGATAAACTAATCTTATTAATATTAATCCTATACGCTTATCGCAATATTTACTATATGAAAATATGTAGACGCTTATCGGTGCACGATTGAGATAAAAGAACCTCAAACATTATACTATGTAGCTGAATTGTAATCGTTCATTACGTAATTCTAAAAGTATACAATAATAATATAGGTTACGAATAATAATTGATAGGTGACCGGCGAAACGTGACTAGCGATGCGTGACGACAACTTTGTGCTAGAGTTAGGACGTCAGACATCGTGTTATCACTGATTGTAGTATCAGCATCCACTTTATTTACAATACCCGAATAAGCGATAGGCGTTTGTGAATTAGAGGCGGTTGGGTACTGATACAGTTGAAACCTAAACTAACCAGCATACAGTAATAGCCTCATAATAGCAGCATAATATACTTTTAATGGCAACAATATAGCAGCATAATAGCATTACAAATTAATAGCAGCATAATAGACTTTTAATAGCAACATAATAGCAGCAAATAGCTCAATGTAAACATGTGAGGCTATTAGATATGCTATTATGTTACTATTATGAGGCTATTATTGTTATCCGGGACAATAGATCTGTAACAATAGCTCTGTAACAATAGGTAGGTGCACGTGTACTAACGCTGTCGCTGCTGCCGTGGCCGCATCTGCCTTAGCATCCTCGGCGCTGAAGAACTGAGGGTACTGGTGTCGGTGTTGAGAGGGGTCCATTATGACCTTCGCTTGACCTCTGTGCGGTAAACACGTGTATACGTATCAGTTTTAGTTATTATCACCACCGCGTTAGTATTCGTACGGGGAGACGATCAAAAAGGACGAGTTGAGGGTTAAAGGTTACATTTTAAATATGAGTTAATAGTATATTTATATATTTTGTATAGATATTTGTGGTTTATTTGGTTTAGTTTTGTTCTGCTTGTTTTTGTTTAGCTGCATTACATCCCAAAGTTAGCCTATACAAATTTATTTCGCATTTAAAATTTAACCTTTAACCCTCAACTCGTCCTTTTTTATCGTAACCCTTCGTACGTGTATATAACCTATTATATGCCTATGAAAATGTATAATAACATTAATAATGTATAATAGTATTATATTATTGAACGTATTCTATATTGATAGCGCCACCTCCTGTATTTTACGGACATTTGAAATTTGTTATCGTTTCTGGCGATACTGCAGTATCCATGGTTACGGATACTACGCCAGAAAACTCGCCACTGAGGAGTTGTACCTTGGTCCCGTTAGTCCGCAGTGTTAAGATCAATAATTCAAGTATTTCACAAAGTTAAATAATATTAATTATTAACGTTCATTTTATTAGACTCTCGAGTACAAGCGCGGTTGTTTACTCTATGACGTAATAGACATGATGACGTTGCAAGATTACCTAACATTAGTTTACCCTCGGGTAAACGTCATCAATAACAAGGTCGCGATACTATCACCCGATGAATCGAATTGAAATCAACAATATATAGATTGTATATATACATTAATGTGTAGAGATTATTCATATGAGATCTTATTTGATTACATATCACATGTGTATACTTTTGCTCAGAAGTCTGGGAGGTGTACAGCGAAATGTAGATGATAAGGACATGTCCTTTATATTAGTGGTGTCCTCATTGTTTATCTAATAGCGATGTAAACAACTCGAGCAGTTCGATTGATAATTAGTTCGAATAAGTATACTTGTATCGTGATATGTCGATACCTGAACAAATCTGTTCTTTTATAAACTATACACTTATAATAAACCATAAACAATAAAATATACTATTTAAATTATTAATCAATTATAGATATTTACATCCCTTTGTCTGTTCGTGTATGTGTCTAGTTTAGTATATTTAATTATTGTTTATAACAGCCTATAAGCAATATACACACACGATATTTGTATTTTCACAATGCACTAGGATTAGATCACTCAACCATAACATACAAGTTTCCTACACTATTACCAAAGATTTTGCGAAGCAAAGATATAACACTCCCTATGCATGCAATGTAATTTAGTAATATCCCCTGCTAGCAGTAGTATCGAAATCACTGAAATAGATTTAGGTTCGGCTCTGTTTGTATACAACAATGTTTTCATTGCTCTATTAAATTACATGCAATATAAATTAGCTTTTACTCAATAAATATATACTTATAGCATTTAAAACATAAATATCATATTTGTTTGTTATATATTAGTAATGAACACTTAGTTTTCATCATATAAATATTAATTTAAAGTATATTATTTAACATTTTAAAAGTGTATAGTTAAATACGAATTTACATTATAAACAACGCATAGTTCCTAAAAGTAACCCGCTATAGGTGGCACCAGGGTATTTTGTATACAAATTCGAATTACACGATTTCGCGTAAGTGTTATATCTTTCCTTCGGAAAATCTTTGCTATTACCGTACACAGTATATCACAACGTATCGATACATGAAACATAGTACTAACAACCTCACTATAGTAGACAGTCGATACGTATGTGCGGTGCATTATGAATCATCGATGATGCTGTATATATACTATATATAGACGTACTCTTCGAAATATAAGTAAGTTTTACTTAGTTATTGCATCATGAATCATCATGAATCATCACGATAGACACAATCTCGTCATGCATCACGTGAGATATTGGATAATTTCATCTGCCATAATAAGTGTGTACTATCATCATGTAATATAGTGTCATCAACTACACTAAGAAAGATAAACTTAAAGAATTATTTATAAATAAGATAAACACACACACAAATATATATATATATATATATATATATATGTGAATACTCCACATAATTACTTCATAATCGGCACGTCAGAACACGTCTTACTGAAGATGTTGGACATCTATAAACCAGCGTCCTGTTATCAGGTTGCCTACCTGATCATGAAGTAGAGGGTATTCACCGGTTGACCTTGACGAACTATCGACTCGTCAAAGTTCATCTTCACCTTCCTGATGCTCATAGCCATCTGCTTTTTGTGCTTGTGAGACCAGTGCTGCTCGGGGTGGTGGGTGGAGGTATTAATTACAGTTGTGGGGGAGGAGGGTGGTTAGTTGAGGTTGTGGTGAGGGTTTAGGTGATGATGATGGTGATGAAAGTGGTAGGTGTGGAAGTAGTAGTGGTAGTAGTGGTGGTAGTAAGGTATAGTGAGGGTGGTACTAGTTATGGTGCTGGTAGTAGTGGTGAGAGTGTCGGTATTGCAAGTAGTAGTGGCAGTGTTGGTTCTAGTAGTTGTAGTAGATGTAGTTGTACTGTCAGTAATGGTTCTGGTAGTGGCAGTGTATGTTAAGTAGCATAGTAATCATTTTAAAGAGAAGATAGCAGTATACTAGTATAACTATAGTTAGGAACTTAATTTTAACGAAATTAATGTTAATAAATATTTGAAATATCTTATTATAAATATTGTGTTCATTTATATATATATACATATATATATAATTGTGTAAGGGGCCGAGTATGGGCGAATGTGTATGTATTATTTATGTATTATTAGTCGACGAAGAGCTCGATTCATATCGAATAGTATAATAAGACTAATATAAATGTTTATGTTTCTTAAAGGAAATATCGCTCGCCAAATTTCAATGTCAATATTAATGTTTACACTAAACGCCAGGCTCGCACTGAACACGTGACTAATGCATCATTAAGGTACGTAGTATACACGTGTGTTCGTGTTATTGTTGGGCGATATATGGGGTTATGAGTAGGGGAGAATAGGGGTCACGCGTGTCCTAGCAGGTACAGGGGTCAGGTACAGGTGTCAGGTATTCCTAGAACACATATTGCCCTATAGGACAGTGCTAGTAAAGGGTCAGGTATTCCTAGAATACATATTGTCATATAGGGCAATGCTAGTAAAGACTAGCTAGGATAATTTTCTTCACTTACGGTTAATACTTGTTTATTAAATCCACTGTATTGTAATGTATTACTATAATAACTATAATTATATATAGTATACATATGTAAATATAGTTAATGTTTAATATGCCCCTTGACAAACCCCAGCACCCTATACACACTGTATCAGTAGTCACACACACTGCCTGCTACCGCGTATTGCTATAGTAGGGTATATATATACCGTATAATGTAATGTATATACATATAAACTATATATATATGTGTATACATATAGTTATTGTTATTATAGTATAGGACTATATTATAACTACAGGAGCCTCTATTAATTGAATAAGCTAAACTCGTATACATTATAATGTTATTATCCTATATGGTAAAATATATCATATAGGCATGTATACATCTATAGAACAATATATATATATATATATATATATATATATATATATATTGTTATTGTTATTGTTATTTTTATTTGGTGGAGTCTTTTCATCCCATCCAGGAACTTAGATGAAGTTTTCACTTATAACCATATATGGCTCTAATGTCCCTTCGAAGCCGCTCTCATGTTAAGGCATCCATGGTTTTAACGAGAGCCGATCATTTATTTATACACAATTATATAAGATCACTTCTAAATAATATTTTAAGACCCATTTTATAAAATTAATTAATGGTCCGGACGAGGGTCGAACCCATGTCCTACTGCTTGTGTGTCTGACGCCTTAGCCACTGAGCCACACAGGCAGTTGCTAATATGTATATATATATATATATATGTGTATGTGTGTGTATTTGTATGTGTGTTATATGAATATACATCGTGTATTCCACACACATAAGTATATTATTTACATGTGTGATTTGTGCTTGGTTGTTACGTATATTGTTATATGATTATGGCTTATACATTTACATATATAGTGCACTATAAATACGTATTTATAGTGCACTATACCATGGTACCACAAATTAGAATATATTCACTATAAATTCACGGTTAATTGTGCGGATTAATGATGCACAAACTTCGAAGATGATTTGATTGGTCACGAATCTGGTTCGCTCTGAGAATTCGGCGGCCTGCCACTCGTGGAGACATCTATTGTAGAGGTCACGGGGTACTACGACAAGGTCACACACCTCGTCCGCTATGATGGTAGCGTTTCGGATGCAGTTCTTATTCAGTAAGGCCAGCTCGCCGAAACTTTTGCCTTCCTCTGCGCGGAGTGCGATGTTTAAATGACGTCATAATAGCGAATGTTCGCCACTATTTGCGAATAATAACCGCAGTTATTACAATACATGTAAAGGAACATGTAAAGGTGATACCATATATAACGAATATTTAATTGAAAAACACTCATTTGTGAATGTTCGCAAATATTTTATGTTTTGATCTATACAAACCGCCCATATTCACTTATATTCGCGAATTCGCGCAAAGTATCGATTATCGTTACGTAATCGAAACATCACGTGACTGTAACCTACCGAAATGCGCTATTAGGTTGCCGTACTTGCTGCGGTCTAATTCGTTGTTGTTGTCCAGACTGGACGAGTGGTCAGTACTGGACACGTGACCGGCCGTCACGTGCGTTATCACGTGACCTCCAGCCACAGCCGCCGGCACAAGGTCACCGGCCCCAGACGTGTCGTAGTCGTCTTCCCCGTCCGCCAGGGTATTGTTTATGTAGATAGACACGGTGCCCCGTAGCAGCACGTAGAAACTGAGAGATAGAGAGAGAGAGGTGAGAAGTTAGAGGTTAGATGTTATAAAGAGAGAGAGAGAGAGAGAGAGAGAGAGAGATAGAGAGAGAGAGAGAGAGAGAGAGAGGGAGAGAGAGTTTAGGAAATATATATATATATATATATATATATATATATATATATATATATAATATATAATATATTATATATTATCTATACGTGGATATGCATATAAGACAAACTACTATTGTATATATTCAATGTATTCAACGTGTATGTGGGTATGATGGTAGTAGCCCGGAAGTCGATCATATGGTTGTTTGTGTGTCTATTTGTACAACCTTGAATGCTAAAAACATTACATCATAACAAAGTTGACGGGATAGGGCGATCTTACCATATATGTACACCCCGGATTAATAGGGTATACCCTATAGGGGAAGGGCGCCGTATCATTTACGTAATATAACCCGATTGTGATAGTGTTATAGATATATTATGGTCACTATATAGTGTATTCATTAGCGATTTATTATTGCCTATATATATATATATATATATATTGAATGATATTTATTTCTCTTTGGATAAACATAGCCGTATTACATTATTACAACTTGACCTTTCATCTGCTTTTAATACTATTTATCATGATATACATATAAATAGACTATTATGATTAGTGCACTAATAGTCATTACTAGATATTCTTACTAATGTTAATTCTACTTATCAAAGATGAAACCTATTCGGTTAAGATTCGTAATTGTATTTCAAGTGAGAATATTTCATTATATATATGAAACCCCGTATACGGGGTTTAACTTAAATCCACATTAGGTCCTCTCTTTTTACTATTTATATTTCTTCTTTGACATATATAATAGAACAAACACCAAATGTGAAATAGCATATATATGCGTAAGACATTCAAATTTACGCTGAAACTTGTCATCACGATAAATTAATGTTAAGTGCGAATAATATTTGTAAGTGACTCTTAAATAATAACTTACTTATAAATAGTAGTACAATTATGCTCTTAAATATTTCTCTTTCTAATTTTTTTTCCTAATATTATATTTGATAATATTTAAATTACTCCTTCATCTAAAATTAAATTTCTTTGAATATTTGTTTCATGTAATTTATCGCAGTCAAATCATGTATCATATATATGTAAATTAGTTAATTATAATATAAATATCATTCGTAAATAATTATCAATTACATCAACTATTAGATTATAGGAATATTATCTTAATTGGATATACAATTTATATTTAAAAACATTTAACGATCGTCATAACTCGAGTTATTCGTAGATATATAAAAATTATATTTATTATTCCATATTACTGTTCAGAACTGTATTCACATAACGCTGAAGGAGATGATGCAGTGCTCGCCGTGAACGAACCTACAGACCAAGATAGCTTCCCTATTCTGGAAAGTGAAGTGGAAGCTGCTATACGTGTACTAAAGATCGGTAAATCACCTGGTGTTGACAACATACCCGCTGAACTTCTTAAATCAGGCGGTGACATACTAAAAAAGTTGCTTACGGATATCTGTAATAAAATATGGGAAACCGGAATATGGCCATCTGAATGGACAAAGTCACTGATAATAAGTCTACATAAGAAAGGAAGCAAACAGAAATGTGAAAACTACAGGACAATAAGCCTTATATCACACGCGAGTAAAATTATGCTAAAGATAATTCTACACAGGCTACAGCACATTACTGAAGAACAAGCTGGTTTTCAAAAAGGCCGAAGCACAAGTGAACAAATATTCAACTTTAGAATCATATCGGAAAAATATGCCCAACATAACAAACCGCTATTTCATGTATTTATAGACTTTAAAAAAGCATTTGATAGAGTCTGGCATGAAGCATTGTGGTCATCTATGAAAAGATTTAATATCAACTTAAAATTAATAGAAGCTATACAAAGTCTATATAGTAAAGCTGAAAGTGCTGTTTACTCTGATGGACAAATTGGTGAATGGTTCCACACAACAACTGGAGTGAGACAAGGTTGTTTACTGTCACCCACACTCTTCAACATCATGCTGGAAAAAATAATGAATGATGCATTAGAAAATCATATAGGTAGGTCCTACAGTAAATATCGGAGGTAAAATAATTACAAATCTAAGATTTGCGGATGACATAGACGAACTAGCAGGTAGTGAATCCGAGCTATCCAATCTAATAAAAAATATTGACAGTACATCGCGTAAATATGGAATGGAGATTAATGCTACGAAAACTCAAATTATGACTAATTCTGAAGGTAATTTCATATCCGAAATAAAGATGAACAACGATACACTCAAAATAGTTGAAAAATTTAAATATTTAGGTGCAATTATAGACGATAAAGGTTCCAAATCTGAAATAATAGCTAGAACAGGTCAGACAATAACTGCATTATAAAAACTAAATGTTATATGGTACGACAAATCACTTCAACTGAAACTAAAAATTCGACTTATGCAATCGCTAGTAAACTCAATATTCCTCTATGCGTGCGAAACGTGGACGCTAACAAAGGAGTTACAAGGACGTATTAGAGCATTGGAAATGAGATGTTTAAGAAGGCTAATGAACATATAATACCGAGACAAGATAACCAATATTGAGGTACGGAGTCGAGTTGTTAAAGAAATTGGCAAACACTCGGAATTGCTGGCGATGGTCATTGCAAAGAAGTTGAGGTGATTTGGTCATGTATCACGATCAAACTCTATGTCTAATTCTATTTTGCAAGGATCCATTGAAGGTAAAAGAAGAAGAGGACGGCCAAGGACACAATGGCAAGATAATATCGTTGAATGGACCAGTCTTGGAATAGAAGAAGCGATGCGAGCGACCCGGGATAGAGACCGATGGAAACGTATTATATTGAAGTCAACTGCGCCCCTACGGCATCCAAATGCTATGGGATAGGTAAAGTTAAAGGTAAAAATAATAGATTTTAGACCAATTAGTATTTAATCAAATTAAAATGGTTAGGGGTATTTTCCAGAATTAATGACATATTTTTATGTTTAATTTATAAATTAATTATTTTTTAGAGTAACTTCCTATTTATCAATGCTCTTATCAGAGAAAATAACTGGCTATTCGAGGCGATATCCCATGCAACTTGAAGAGCTCGATGTCAACTACAAATCAAAAAGTGGTCTTTCAGGATTTCTGCTGCTTCGATGTGGAACAATCTACCTCTGAATTAGATTACCTTACACACATTCACATAACCTACTTACACACTTTCCAAGTATTGATAATAACTTAGTATTAATTAGACAATATATTGAATAATTTGAATGTGAAGACTTTATTTTAATTAAAAATTCATAATAATTTCATATACATTTTTAGATTAATTGTAAAAGTTAATAAACATTATTATTAATAATGATTATAATATATCATTTTAAGTGGCATTTTCTTTTGTTCAAATTAACACATAAACTTTAAATTCTAATCGTTTATTAATTATTTATATACAATATTATGAATTGCTTTTATAGTGCAGTACATATAACTTTAAAGGACATGAGCGATAATTTAGAAAGGTTAAAGTTGAATCGGTACACATTTCGTAATCGGTAACATCTCAATATGACGTCACGATATAGTACCCCCAGGGGGGTCACACTTACACGGGTGGGGGGTTAAGTTTGCGCGTGCGCATTAATTACTAGCGCCCACCGAACTATATTCGAGTCGAAGTCATATATAGTATACCACGCCCATAATTAATCGAGCGCCCCCGCCGCCACCACCAAAGAAGAGGAAATTGATTTCTCAGGGCGCCGCACACGTGACCTATTTAAGTGCGAAGAGTGGCCGCGTGGTGTCTCTCTCTGTCTCTCTCTCTCTCGTGTTACGTAATAGAGGTGTGACCCTCTCTAGAAGACCGACATCGACTGAATTATTTAATTAATCGACCCCTAAGGATATATACTAAGCCAAATCCACTACTTCGACCCGCTACGCATGCGCATCAACGTAACTATAATGACGTAACTATTATGGTATGACGTAATATGTAGTCGTATTATTACGTAACATCGCGGTGTCTAGTTATCGCGACTTTATTACCATCTATAGCCTAGAAGCCTGAATCTATTTAGTAAATTTGTATAATACGTATTATCAAGATAATTAACCATATATAGTAAAATTAAAGATAGTGGTTTGTAATACTTGTAGCACTGCTCGTAACACCACTATAATATATACTTATCGGTTATATATCAAGATGATATAATACATATAAAGGTTGAAAATGTAATGTGAATATGTGAAAGTATTCACGAAAACTTTATAATTAAAAGTTAACGTGAATTATTAACACTTCCATAAATAAGTTGATGGAAGTGCCTACACCAATTAGGTAACAGGTAACAGGTAACGTAGTTACATATAGTTATTCCTATAGGGTTAAGTATACTTAACCCTAACCCTAACAGTAGGATTATATAACAACGTAAACATTACGAATATACTATAGTATGTTTATCTATAGATATACAGTATATATACTACTATTATGTGTGTGAAATATGACATTATTTATTATGACTACATATTGTATCATATATGATATACATTATAATGTATACATTATTTATAGTTGCAACTATCATGATATATATATAATATAGTTATTTCAAACTGTATTATTAATTAATTTATAATGTAATATGCATACAAATTCGTTTAAAAATAGATCTCATATATATTATTAATAATTTTATTCCAATAGTAATAATCTTTAAAAATGTCTTATATATACTTATCTTAGTGACTACATATATGATATATTCCCAATATAATCCTATTATACTTATTATATTATACTACAAACTTTATACCCTAGTATATATATATATATATAGTAGTTCGAAATATAATTATTATAAAAATAAATTACTCGAAAATAAATACTATATATACATATATTACATACATATATATATTCATTAATAAAATTAAGGAATATATTTCTATCTTGAAGATATATTATTTTATTATTTACATTATTTTATAATTTAGTTTATTTATAATAACATTATATATATATATAAGTCTATTAATAATCTATATTAATGATAATAAGAATACTTACCAATCTCCTCTATCTCCCTGTTTTATGATAACATTATTCCTTTTCACAGTAGCAAATAGGCAGTTCTTTACTATATCCATTATCACATCTGTGTATATTTAACAATTATATATAATATCTAATATATATATATTTATATATATAGGGGAAAGTCCCCGATTACCGACCCCCTCCTAATACCGACCCCCTCTCGTATCTCATTAACTATAAGAGATATCACAAAATAATATATACATGAACTGTTAGTAATTTAATGATAAATATGAAAACGTATTTTGTTTTAAAAAATATTTAATCCTACAATTGTTATTTGATAAAATGTAATATTCTGTTTTATTTTTTTTAATATTTGAATAATAACTTTTTTTAAATCATTGTAAATACTTTATTAATTAAAAGAAAACTTTATTTTGTACATAATTGTAGAACAATAAAATATTTATAACAATTATAAAAATAATTCAATTTGAATAACTATTAACCAAAATATCTTAATTATAGCAACCCATATTATTTTCCTATTACCGACCCCCTAAATTACCCTAATACCGACCCCATGTGATTTATAATATCCAATCAAAATAGATTCGTATTTTACTTTAAAATATGTCGTAAGTTGTTTATGTATCATTGATATAGATTTAGGATTCATAATTCCAGTTGATTATATACATACTGATTAATAAATAAATATTAAATAATAATATACTATATTTTAATATAATTACTATAAAGTTTAAATTTAAATTTAATATTACTATTAAAACATAAATTCAATACAAAATAAATTACGTCATGTTATAATTAATTATAGTTATGTATATCTACTATTTTTATTGGATATTATAATACTACAATTATTTATACTACGATTATTTTAGGGGGTCGGTAATAGGGGAAGAGGGTCGGTATTAGGCACATGTATCCGATTACCGACCCCCCTGTTTATTCTTGTAAATATAATTATATCAAACATTTAAAATAGCCACTTTATTCATTGCCATAATATTACCCTAATTACAAAATTTCAATTAAATATATTTAATATTGAATAAGTTATTAAAAATAATCATTTAGGGGTCGGTAATCGGGGACTTTCCCCTATATATATATATATATATATTTATATATATATATATATATATATATATATATATATATATCAATGAAAGTATATAAATCAAACACAAATATACTTGATTGTTATTCATATTTAACCTAGAAATTGTATATAACTTAAATAGAAATATTAATAGATACATTATATATATATATATATATATATATATATATATATTGCATAATATATTTCATACTCTATATATATATTATACTATATAGTATATTATAATTAATAGTTTAATTCAAATATATGTCTTCATTTATTAATATTGATAACCCCATATTAATATAATAATAATTAAATAATATAATCTAAGTAAACATTAATAAATATTATTTTTACGACCTACAGGTCGATTTTATAAAGTATACCATTACGACAAAACTATTGTGTACATTATACATTATATATAATGTAATATGTACACGTAAATATATGTATTATATATGGTATATGGTATAATGTTACATACATTAATGAATGTATTTTATTTTAAATAGACGTGTTCCCAAATATTCATGTGTAATGCAGCCGTTATATTTTCAATTCAAATTAAAAAAAATAAAATGGTCAGACGATAAAATTGAAATGAAAACAATAACACCGATGCTGTAATCTCATTGGTTACCTAATCACATGGTATATATTAGGAACATTATGACGACGATATGGAACTTATTATTATTTTTAATTGTATCTTATATGATTATTATTTAAACTTTTAATTGTGGAGGTATCATGACATATGCATATAACATATTTAATAATAATATCAAAAATATTAATAAACCAATTACAAAAATTAGTGAAAAGCCCGACGGAATTACACATTACACTAATAAGGAACCCCTACTGCGGGAAGTAAAAGCTTCCAATACACATGTTGGGTTAAGCGTCCTATATCTATACAACATATTATACCTATCTATAAGTTGCAATGTATTTAGTCCTATTTATACGTATTACTCCGTATGTGTGTGTGTATGTGTGTGTATGTGTGTGTGTAAATATTGATTCTGAGTAAAATAATTGCCATATATACGGCCAATAGCGTAACAAAGTGAGGTCGCTTCTAAATAATATACGGGTGTGAAAGGTGTATGTAGAATGTGGCGATTTTCGTAAACTCTATATTGTTATTGTCATTGTTATTGTTATTTTATTCTTCCGGAGTCCTTTCATCCCATCCAGGAACTTAGATGAAGTTTTCACTTATAACCACATGGATATAATGTATCTTCGAAGCCGATCTCATGTTAAGGCATACATGGTTTTAACGAGAGACGATCATTTATGTATACACAATTATATAAGATCATTCTAAATATTATTTTAAGAACTATTTTAATGGTCCGGACGAGGCTCCTAGATATTATTATGTTTAATTTATGTCATAGGATGGAAAGTGATTGCAAGAGTAAGTAATGTCTAAAGTAAGTAAGTAAATATATATGTAGGACTATGTTTAATAAGCAACACTGTTTCTATAATTACCCTGGCATTGCCTAAATCTGATAATAATAATAATAATAATAATAATATATTATATATATCATACGTTATATTAATAACTTATTTATCATACTTTAGCATAATACACGTCTATCAAAATACCGGTATATTTTAACTACCACTTTAATACTTATACGTATATGAAGTGTCAATTGAAATTAAAGTTAGTTAAAGTGACAGTTAAGGTGACAGTTAAAGTGACGGTTAAAGTGACAGTTAAGGTGACAGTTAAGGTGACAGTTAAGGTGACAGTTAAGGTGACAGTTATAGAGACCATTAACATTAAGTAGCCTATGTATCATATATATATATAGGTTATACATACATATATGTATGTACATACCATATATGGTATATTAGTGCATGTAATTATAGTATAGCATTCAGCGCAATGCATTTTGGGTAGGTATCTCTTATAGTTATTGAGATACGAGAGGGGTCGGTATTAGGAGGGGGTCGGTAATCGGAGACTTTCCCCTAAGTACAGATATATATATATATATATATATATAATTATATATATATATACTTGATATAAATATATATATATATATATATATATATATATATATCAATGCTCAACTTTTGTTAAATTGTATTCAATTATGTCAAAAGACAACCAAATTATTAACATTGAAAATATGTATTCCAATATATATCCAATAGGCTTAACGTTATAACATTGTTTACTATGTAATTGTTATTATAGGTGTTGATTTACTTTAAAGTAGGCGACACATACAGGCACACATAGTATACCTGTATACATGGCTAATATTCACCAGATAATTGATTAATGTGCAATTATTATCTAGTATGATTACTTATCAATATATGTTATATATATATATATATATATATATATATGAAAACAACAACAGCGCGTGCGTAAAATATAACACACGTTACGGTCCATTTAATATATTTTAATATTATAATATACATGATATCATACATGTGATAGATGACCGATAATAAATAAGTATCATTATATTACACATCTGAACAAACATAACTGCCTGTGTGGCTCAATTGACAAGGCGTCAGACACACAAGCAGTAGGACGCGAGTTCAAGCCTCGTCCGGACCATTAAAATAGGTCTTAACATAATATTTAGAAGTGATATTATATAATTGTGTATATATATATAAATGATATCGTTAAAACTATGAATACGTTAACACGAGGGCGGCTTCGATGGGACATTAGAGCCATATATATATATATATATATATATATATATATATATATATATATATATATATGACCATATATGGTTATACGCTTATACACTAGTGACAACTTCATATACGTTCCTGGATGAGAGGACCACACCGAATACAATAATACTAATACTAATAATAACATCGAATATATATAATATAGATATAACTGCAGTCTCCATGGAGACAATCGGGTAATAACCCCATGCCTGGAACTATTTGTGTCGATATCGCGATGTCTGACTTATCTGTTTACCCTAACACGGATACAGTAACATCTATAGATCTTACTACGTTGTAACCGACCTGTAACACTAATGACGTAACCACTCACGTCTTCTTAATAACCCATTACGTAATCCCCTGCGACCTCGCCTCGTGTCGTAATAACGATTACGTCACGCCTGGTTACATCACTCGAGATACGCCGAGATACGTCGAGATAAATCGATGTCCTCAGGTCGATGTCCTCGCGCCTATACGCCTAACTATATATGTAGTAGCCAGAAAGTTCGCTTCTAGGTGGCGGTAGTAGCAGACATTATAATCGGTATCTCTAGTTGTTTACGGTGAATATCGTGCGTGGGCGTGGTCTAATACCAGTAGTGGGCGTGTTTAACTACAGCGATGTTGATGGATGACTTCGGTTTGAGGGAGGACATGTTAATTTCGACTGCCAGCACCGCTGTTATCACTAATTATCGTTCCATTGTTAACGGGCTATTGTTATCGTGGTAAATGACCGCGAACCCCAGCACCCCTCGTTATTCAATCGATCGTTCGTATTGTACCCGGGTGGTGTGTGGGGTGGTGTGGGGTGGCCTAGGGTGGAAGCGATACCAGCGATACATCATCCTATTACCGACAGGAGTCGCTAGTAACGATTACATAACCTTTATCGAGTCACGTGGTATGGACACCAATCCGCGCGTAGCCATTGGTAGGGGTCTTGTATGTACACTGTACATTGTACATTGTACACTTAGTACATTGTACACTTAGTACATTGTACATTGTACACTTAGTACATTGTACAGTGTACAATGTACACATGTACGAAGCATGCGTGATGCACATTCCATGGACCAGTGCACTAAACTGGTTCTGTTTTGTTAACAGATATTGATAATGAAGCTATCATTTAGTGTGTGGGGTATTTCTGTCACAGTGGTATCATTTGTTTATAGGTAGTATTCTACCTGCGCCAGATATTTAAAAAATGCCAATACATATTTTTATATAGAAAAAATACCGCTATTTCCTATATTGAAATCACGTGAAAATGACTAGAATAATTTATAATAACATAGTAATATAGCTCGAGCTAAATATCAACTCAACGTAATGATTATACCCTATTAATGTAATATATAATATAATTTTGTATTAATAAAAAAAGTTCAGTTTTTTTTGACGATAAGATGGAAATATATTAAACAAAATTCGTATGATTTGAATAATTAAAAAAAAACTCTATTATTAATAAAGTCGATTTCAATTTTTTTTTAAATATAAATTTCTCATAACTTTACATTAAAATAGTGAATAAATAAGCAATTTGTATACTATACATTACTTTTTATTGTATGCATTACTTAAACTACCACTAATACTACCACTAGTACTACCACTAGTACTACCACTAGTACTACCACCAGTAATACCACTAGTACTACTACCAGTACTACCACTAGTAATACCATCAGTGTTACCACTAGTGAAACCACTAGTATTACCACCGGTACCACCACAAGTACTACCACCAGTACTACCACCAGTACTACCACTAGTAATACCATCAGTGTTATCACTAGTGAAACCACTAGTATTACCACCGGTACCACCACAAGTACCACCACTTGTACTATAGTTAATATCCCCTATAGTTTGTATTATTAACGAGTTATTATTAATAATCACCGCCAGGGTTCGCCACTACTGTCGCTACAGTCATGCGCAGTACACATTCCTCTATATGTCGCTGTGTTGCCTATATCTATTTATAACTAATTCCATTAGTAGTTATTTATCTATATTCATTCCTATATATATACATGTTATTGTTATTGTTATTTTTATTTGGTGGAGTCCTTTCATCCCATCCAGGAACTTAGATGAAGTTTTCACTTATAACCATGTATGGCTCTAATGTCCCTTCGAAGCCGCTCTCATGTTAAGGCATCCATGGTTTTAACGACAGCCGACCATTTATTTATACACAATTATATAATTATAATATACATAATTTAATTATTCACTTCACTATATAAATACATGTATATATATTAATTAATGTACTATATGCCGTTAACATAATACATTCACTAATACACTCACTAATACATGGAACCTGTGCATCTTTGCCGTATAGTTCATTTCTCGGTTTAAAAGGTTAAAGGTTAACTATAGTTATAACTAATCATGAGGTTTTCACTTATAAACATTTGTCTCTAATATCCCTTCGAAGCCGCTCTCATGTTAATGTTTTAACGAGAGCTGATCATTTATGTATACATAATTATATAAGTTCGCTTCTAAATATTATTTTAAGACCTATTTTAATGGTCCAGACGAGGCTCGAACCCGCGTCCTATTGTTTATATGTCTGACACTTTAGCCAACTGAGCCATACAGGCATTTATAATTTATATATATATATATATATATATATATATATATATATATCATTATTCCTTGTATGAACAGAATATACAGTATATATATTAATAATGTATAATGTATGCAAGCATACAATATCAACAGATATATCACACACCCGTAGGTCGTCACCTAATATATCTCATCGCACGTAGATACAGGGGATACCAGCAAATATCGTGCAAACATCTCTATAGGTGGAATATAGGTGACACGTGACATATAGGTGACATGTGACATATAGGTGACACCAAGTTGGTGTATACATGCGATATATATTTACGAAGGAAACAAATGTCATATAGGCGAACATTGCGAATGTATATCCATTTTAAGTGATGTTTTTAGCGGAACTACAAAAACATTAGATGTTATATCTCATATTTAAAAATAGAATTATAGAAATAAACGTTATTTATCATTTTATCAAAATAAGTGTATTAACTATCGTTTATATAGGTAGGTATATATAGATTATATAATATAGTATAATATAGTACATACCTATCGGTTCAATGTAATATTACATTTAAAAGTTTAATTTTACTTATGTACAATAAGAGACATCCCATCAAGTAAAGTAATCAGTGATTATAGTTTGATCATCATCATGATTTGTGATTAACTGATCACAATACGATTACAATCATATTACAAATTGATAAGCAACTATACTTTTACGAACTACACTTCTAAATCATTGATTTTAATACGATTTTAATCAATGATTGTTAACATAGATTTACGATCAGTTGGTAATCATTGATTGTAATACGATTGTAATCGAATACAAATCTGTGATCGTAATCAATACATAGCCCCATGATTGTAATCTGATTACTTGTTGGATTGTAATCTGATTACGATCTTTAATTACTTTACTTACTGGGATATTTCAATACATTTAATTATATAGGAATTTAAAAGCATCGATGATAAATTTGCTTACATTTTGAGTTATATTCAGTGATCAATATATATGCGATATATATACAAGTGCTCCCTATGTATAGGGGTTATTAATTGTATGTAGGGTATATACTATATAGTAGTTCCCCGAAATTCGAATATATTATATAGATACATAGTATACTTATATATATATATATATATATATATATATATATATATATATTATAACTATATATTTTATAACTATATATATTATAACTATATCTCTTATAACTGTAGAGTTCGTATCGCCTTTACCGTGTAACGCTCGATCTCTCGTTTGATCGTACGTTGGGGACACGCTCGAGGGCAAGAGGTCAAACGGCGGACATTTAGCGCTAACTTCTACCGCTGCAGGGCGCCACCACCGAGAACACAATGTCTCACTATTACGTAATCCCGTACACATTAAGCGCCGGTACAGTTAAGAAGCTATTGTACTGTGGGTGGGGTCGGCTCTGAACGTTTTGATAGTACGATAATCCTTCGCCGACCGGCGTTATTAATCATATAGGTCATTAGGTCAATATGTACTTATCTATGCTTATATCCAATCGAGATTATATTATCAATATATATATATATACACACACACATAAGTTACGAATATCTAATGATGTGGTAAAGTTCAGTTAAGTTATTTAAGGAAATACATACCGATATATATATATATATATATATATATATATATATATATAGTATATTATAAAGCCTATCACAACATTACCTATCTAAATAACAACAGCTCTATTGTGATTGTACAATACATTAGTGTACACTGTACACTGTACAGTGTACACTGTACAGTAGGGTGGCTCGTCAGTCATTAAATATGTTGCTTCAGTAAAAACTATAAATATATAATATATATAAACAGTTGTGTAACAACTACAAATTGTGTTATACTCAATTGAGTTGTCAATTTTATGTTTAATAACATTTTATAGAAAAATACTTGTTTAAATTAAATTTACTGCGCATGCGTAGCATTTATTTATCTTTAGTTTTACCTTGACAACCAATTAATTTATATCGTCTTCTAATTTAATTATATATTTAATATGCATTTAAGAGACTTAAGTATATTTAAATCAAAATATGGATCTAACAAACTCAGATTTTAAATTTTGTATAGTTAAAAATATTTAAATTTTTTTAAATTAGAAAAAAATATAATATAAAACAAATTTTATTGCAGTCATCTCAATGATAATTAAAATTATATTATGGTAAAAAAAAATAAAATTGACTAGATCCTAGAAATTTTGTATTCATCTTTCCTTGAAAATATTTATTTTTTCTATAGAAATCATTAAAATTCAAATTATTCCTAGACAAATATTTAAACAATTTTTTTTTTGTAATCATATATAGTAAATATATATTATACATTTATTAAGAATATAATAAACTTGATCTGAATTTTATTTTTGATTAGAAGTATATAAAAAATATTCAATAAATAATAAACATAAAAAGTTAAATTCTAGAAATGATAAAATTATAAAAAAAGTATTATTTAAAAAAAAAATTTTCTGCTATTCTGTTAATAATATTTAATTCTAGTACATATATATATAGTATGACAAAATTCATTAATTGGAAGTATATTACAAAATGTATTGAATTAATTTTGTATCTACTCCATTATAAGATTTCCTATCAATCCTATGTTAAAATTGAAAGTCATATTGACTATTCAATATTTTACGAATTAAGTTAATTTTGTTTGTATTCAATTATATTACATGTTTTCTAATATTATCTTACTGAAGCGATAAATTATCTGAAAATTTTATATTTTTCAAGCCGCTCTATAGAGTACAGTTACTCTACTCTGTACAGTATACTGTACAGTCATCCGACGTATGATACGGTAACGCGTAAATCAAACAAACCCGAAAGGAAAGATAAATAAAATACCGGCGACGAATTGAAGACATATTACAAGTTGCTGATCAAGCTTTGGATTGATGTATTGAATGTCTTAATTATGGGAGCGGATGGGTCTGTATTGCATAGCTTAAGGGGGGTCTATGGCCTTGATTAGGTCACATATAACTAATAGCCCGAGCATTAATTTCAGGGATGGATAATAGTGGTAGAGAGAAGAGGAGAATCACTAGAGAATCAGGTATACCTATGTGCTTCCTATTCGTATCTATATATATATGATGAAGGATAAAAATAGATAAATATCATGTGGGAATACAAAATAGATAAGAGGATGCGATAAGATAAGATGATGCGATTTGAGGAACGTTTGTTAAATGGGAACAAGGGAGGTAAGTGTTGGTATGGGGAAATAGAGGAATAATATCAAATACGTATATTTTAGTTAACACGGTTTGGCGATCTAATAACTTGATTTAGAGAATAAAAGAAGTTATGGGAAGATTGATGAGGAGTGGTGAACAGTAAGTGATACGTGAGAGGTTAAGGGAATTAACTAGAGTTTTAGTAAGAGATGCGATTATTTATTTGTGTATTTTTCAAATTTTGAAAATATAATAAATATTAGATTAAGTCATGACAGTACAATGAGGAATGAAGGAATGTGTAGAATAAAAACGATACCTAATGTTGATGAATTACGGGAAGTAGAGATTACAATTTTATATTTACAAAGTAATTTTATATATTAAATAATAGATTAATTAATTAAATTAATTGGACTGAACTTAAAAACTGGTATAACTAATTAAAAAAATAAAAATATTATAAAAAATCTGCATATAAAAATATTATGATAGATAGATAGATGATGTATTTATACACAACCATAACAAAGATAGTTCTCATTTGTGTTTTAGCAAAATAATAATACATAAATAAATAAACGATAAAATAATATATAAGTAAAACAAAATAGGATTGTTAGATTAATAAATATGAACAAAATAAAATAATATAAAATAAAAATATACGAATATTAAAAATTACCAATAATACTATCTTTTACTTTACTTCTGAATCGTTATAGGGTTGTCACAAGTCTTAGTTATCATAAAACTTTATTTATTCCACATTTAAAATATTTCACATAATCTGGTGAAAAATATACATCACAAAGTTATGCTATTTTCACTGTGGTAGGGGAAAGTAACTGAATAAGTTACTGTCCTTAGACACTGCCCGAATACGGACACTCTCGGTATCTCAGAAACCATAAATCCTACAAATAAATATTTAATGAATAAAATATTCATAATTATATAAATAGTCTAGAAAAGTATTTTTTATTTTTTTAATTATTCAAAATATTGCTGATATATCTAATAAACTGATTTTTGTATTATGTTTTTAAATTTATGAAAAAAATTTCAATTTAAAACCTTCTCAAGAATATACAAATGTATCGATATAAAATATAACACTATATTATTAAAAAATAAAGCATTCTAAAATTATTTATATAACTTCTATATTTGTTATCAAATATTAATTATGTTATAAGCATATATCTAGAGGTCATATAAGTCCCTAATACGGACACTCTAGATGTCTTAATATGGACACCTTAATACGGACACCCTATAATCAATCAGCTAGCAGCGTATGAACTATTCTGATTTTCATAAAAATCGCGTGCGTTATAATATTAATACCACCACAAAAGCTAAATCTAAATTTTTTATTATTTAGATACTTAAATTGTATTATTAATTAAAAATAATAAAAATAAATAAATTATTAACTAGTTTAATTAGAATAAATTGTTCATAAAATTAATTATAAATAATGTAATTGTAATTTTTCTGATTGATTCATCAATAATATATAGTTTATCTAGTTGTATATAGGGTGTCCGTATTATAACACATGGTGTATATAATCACATATGATATTATATCATAAGTTATGATTCATAACACAATATTGACTAAATAAGCTAAACATTTTTAATACACATAGAATACTAAATACAAATAGAACAGATTACATTTATATGATCTTATATAATTGTGTATAAATAAATGATCTCGTTAAAACCATGGATTCCTTAACATGAGAGCGGCTTCGATGGGACATTAGAGCCATATGGTTATAAGTGAAAACTTAATCTATGTTCCTGGATGGGATGAAAGAACTCCACCAACATAAAATAGCAATAATAATAACAGTAAGCGTTTATATCCTGTAATATATTCAATATAGATAATACATTTGATAAATACATGTGTATAACCTGTATAACCTGTATTAATGTGTATAACCAATCCGTTATACACATTAATAATACATTGCACACAACAGATGTACAGTGTACGTAATAATTCATACATGCTTAACAGTATATACATTCTAATACCTACATTCATAATACATCCACAATATAGCTAATATCTAGCACATATCTAATCCTACTTATGCACAACGATAAGCTAACGAACGAACCTTATATGGGTATACCCTTGACTTATAAGTCTACTATATGACTATAGTCTACATAACAATAGTCAATCACCTGTGTTATACGTGTTGAATGCATACTAGTATTATTAATAATATATATATGTATAATATTAGATGTAATTTAAAATGTAATTTAGAAATAGTAGACTATATAATATACACAAATAAAATGTAATGATACCAATAATAGTTTATAATGATCAATAAATGTAATAATCCGGGAGATTAAGGGTATTTACAGGAAAACTAAAACAACAAACGAATTAGATATTCCGATAGGCATGATCTCAATAGGTATACCTTACAAAGTGGTATCTCGGGAACAGTTATGGACAAGAAAGAAGAACTAATACAACTAGTATTATTGACTATTAATATATGTATCTCATCGATACATATGTTTCTATACTATTCTACAAGCCTGGGCATTCTATTGGAATGCACACCTGTATTCAATGATAAGATATTAACATTATTATTAGATATATATATATATATATATATATATATATATGTGTGTACTCAATGCACGCGCGAGGTGGTGGTGTATATGTATACGATGTATAGCAATATCATAACATAATCAAATTAAATGTATGATCGACGGACATCGATGTCCGTCGAATTTGTCTGTTGATCGTAAAGTTTCTTTGATCCCGTTGTAATTCTAGGACACAGTGAAAATGTGGTCGTAGATTCTATATATATATATATATATTGTTATTGTTATTGTTATTTTATTCTGATTACTTTCACAGATGGAATCCCATCCATCTCCTAGGAACTAGGTTCCTAGAAACTTAGATGGAGTTTTAAACTATAACCATATGGCTCTAATGTCCCTTCGAATCCGCTCTCATGTTAAGGCATCAATGGTTTTAACGAGAGCCGATCATTTATTTATACACAATTATGTAAGATCACTTCTAAATATTATTTTAAGACCCATTTTAATGGTTCGTACTCTCGTCCTATAGGAAGCAGTATACTGCTTGTGTGTCTAACGCTTTAGCTAACTTAGCCACATATGCAGTTTATATATATATATATATATCATAACTTAGATACAAAATATGAAAACAAAAATATAACAAAAAGTAATAACTTATTTTTAATTAACAGAAATATGCATACAAAATTATAATTTTTAAGACTTATATAAAAAATAAATGAATAATGATATTAATAATGAGTATGTTTAAGTTATGCATGCATGTGTACGGCGTATCTCTATAGACATGTTAACATACACGATAGGCTGTTACAGTTGTATAGTTGTGAAGTTCCATCACCACGTATTTAACATTGTAAAACGATAAGAATTTCAATGAAGAAATAATTTAATTTTTGATATGATGTAAAATTACATTGTGAATTATTGCAATCGTTTTATGGTATATATAAGTTATATAGTTATATAATACAACAGGTGTTATGTAATACACACATTATGTAATATATACATTGTGTATGCTTCTAATAACACTTCAGACAGGACAGATAAATATCCTATATACAAAGTATTAATAATGTTGATCATATCGCTATTATATCGGTTATTTAACTTTACACGTAGGTCATGTCCTATAGGACATGTGTTATATGTCAACACGAGTCACGTGCGTCATCACTGACATAGATTATAATTATACATAATTGACTTAGATTATGTCAATTTAGTAGTGCATTATTATTTAGTTATTTCGTATACGTATTAATCAATTAAATATTAAACAATTGTTGTTTATCGGGTGTAATAACCCCCTCGCTGTTACCCGATACACGTATACAATAGTAAAGTCTACCGATGTTAGTGCAATACACGTACTTGACATGCGCGAATTTGTTTTGTTTTATCTTTTAATAATTACAATATTTATTTGTTCACTTTGCGCGTTATACATGATTTCTATAGATTACGCGAGTGTGAATGCAGTACATTATTAATGTCAGCAGCAGTAGTACTGTTGATACTGTTACCGCACCTATACATCGAACTGTGTTTAACGAACAACCTATTGGTACTCTGTCACCACCCCTTACCCTTTCGTGGCGATTGCTCATATACACATATAGTTATTAATAAAACATACCATGTGATATTAGTTGTATGTCATCACTCGCGTTGTTTAAACGTAAACTGTATGACAATTGTAATCATTGTAATTCATTCTATTTTATTTTCTATTTATTTTTGTTTTTTGCCTTTTATTATCTAAAGACACCTATTATCACCATCTATTTTTGAAGTCATAATAAACCATTATATTATTATTATATTATATTAGTTATAGTTATTAGAGATAGCTATTACGTATATATATACACATGCTACAGCTATCTATTACTAATTTAGTAGTTATCATGTTACTGTACTAAAATATTAATATTGGAACGTTAAACACAGAATGATTTATTATTAAACTATAGAACAATAATTACGTGAATACCTATTATTACTATTGTGTAATTGAATTTACTGTGAGGAATAACAATAGCCTATATATTTCCATATCTATTTTCATATCTATTTCCATATCTATTTCCATATCTATTTACATATCTATTTTCATATCTATTTACATATCTATTTACATATCTATTTACATATATATTGTCATATCTATTTACATATCTATTTATATATCTATTTCCATATCTATTTACATATGTATTTACATATCTATTTCCATATCTATTTCCATATCTATTTCCATATCTATTTACATATCTATTTACATATCTATTTACATATCTATTTCTATATCTATTTACATATCTATTTCCATATCTATTTTCATATCTATTTTCATATCTATTTACATATCTATTTCCATATCTATTTACATATCTATTTACATATCTATTTACATATCTATTTCCATATCTATTTCCATATCTATTTACATATCTATTTACATATCTATTTACATATCTATTTCCATATCTATTTACATATCTATTTCCATATCTATTTTCATATCTATTTTCATATCTATTTACATATCTATTTCCATATCTATTTCCATATCTATTTACATATCTATTTACATATCTATTTACATATCTATTTCCATATCTATTTACATATCTATTTACATATCTATTTACATATCTATTTCCATATCTAATTACATATCTATTTCCATATCTATTTTCATATCTATTTTCATATCTATTTACATATCTATTTCCATATCTATTTTCATATCTATTTTCATATCTATTTACATATCTATTTCCATATCTATTTACATATCTATTTACATATCTATTTCCATATCTATTTCCATATCTATTTACATATCTATTTCCATATCTATTTCCATATCTATTTTCATATCTATTTACATATCTATTTACATATCTATTTACATATCTATTTACATATCTATTGTCATATCTATTTTCATATCTATTTACATATTTATTTACATATCTATTGTCATATCTATTTTCATATCTATTTACATATTTATTTACATATCTATTTACATATATATTTTCATATCTATTTCCATATCTATTTTCATATCTATTTACATATCTATTTACATATCTATTTTCATATCTATTTCTATATCTATTTAAATATCTATTTCCATATCTATTTTCATATCTATTTTCATATCTATTTACATATCTATTTCCATATCTATTTACATATCTATTTACATATCTATTTACATATCTATTTACATATCTATTTACATATCTATTTCCATATCTATTTCCATATCTATTTACATATCTATTTACATATCTATTTACATATCTATTTCCATATCTATTTACATATCTATTTACATATCTATTTCCATATCTATTTCCATATCTATTTACATATCTATTTACATATCTATTTACATATCTATTTCCATATCTATTTACATATCTATTTCCATATCTATTTTCATATCTATTTTCATATCTATTTACATATCTATTTCCATATCTATTTACATATCTATTTATATATCTATTTACATATCTATTTCCATATCTATTTCCATATCTATTTACATATCTATTTACATATCTATTTACATATCTATTTCCATATCTAATTACATATCTATTTCCATATCTATTTTCATATCTATTTTCATATCTATTTACATATCTATTTCCATATCTATTTTCATATCTATTTTCATATCTATTTACATATCTATTTCCATATCTATTTACATATCTATTTACATATCTATTTCCATATCTATTTCCATATCTATTTACATATCTATTTCCATATCTATTTCCATATCTATTTACATATCTATTTACATATCTATTTACATATATATTTTCATATCTATTTCCATATCTATTTTCATATCTATTTACATATCTATTGTCATATCTATTTTCATATCTATTTACATATCTATTTCCATATCTATTTCCATATCTATTTCCATATATATTTACATATCTATTTACATATCTATTTTCATATCTATTTACATATCTATTTACATATCTATGAACATAACTTAAACGGGGGGCACCAATTAGCAGCTGTAGTGCGTGTAACCTAACATTAGTAACTAATACGGATAATGTCGGTACGGGTCAGAGGATTATGTTCAGGTCAAAGTTCAATACGTTACCGCTTAGCGAAATCTCTATACACTGCAGCACTCTATTGAACTAGTGGACAACTCGGCTCTCTTACTAGTGAAAGGGGCGTGGCTAGTTCCTATTGTACGTCAATCATACACATTTGTATTTTACCTAACTATAAATCTATGATCACACGACAGTATCGTCTTCAGCTATTAGGTATGAACGCGTATAGTGTTGCCTATAGTGTTCACATGTCCGTGTGATATGTGTACCTGGCTTGCATGTACACTGCTATATACACTGTAGAGTACTGTTAAATATACACTGTACAGTATACACTGTACAATGTACACTGTATAGAGTACAGTATAATGTACACTGTACACTGTACAGTGTACACTGTACATTGTACAGTGTTCGTGTGGGGCTAGCCTAATTCACTTTTAAGCACCCTTTAAGCACCCATAGGCTTGGCTATAGACTAGTGATGTAAATGATGCCGAGCTTTTGATGCCGAGCCGAGACTTTCATTTTCGGGAAAAAAACGAGCCCGAGCCGAGCCGAGACTCTAGCCAAACGAGCCCGAGCCGAATTGAGACTTTTACAAAATAATACCGAGCCGAAATGATGCTTTTTTGAAATTACATTTTAATAATAGTTTTTATATATTTCACATTTACATCAATTTAAAAAAAATAAGCTGCACCAACTTCGCGATTCAGAAATAATAATGTAAATTTCATCTATTGGTATACATAATACCGAGCTTTTTGATGCCGAGCCGAGACTTTTGATTATTGATGCCGAGCCGAGACTTTCATTTTCGGAAATAAACGAGCCCGAGCCGAGACTCTAGCCAAACGAGCCCGAGCCGAGCCGAGACGAGACTCTAACAAAACGAGCCCTAGCAGAGTTAAGACTTTAGGTAACTGAGACTGAGACTGCAGCATGCTTTATATTTGAGCATCATTTACATCACTACTATATACACATAGCTTGAGAGAATTATGTCTACTCTCTCTCTAACTCTGTGACTATATAAGTAGGCTATACAACTCTTTGACTCGCGGACATTATATTATCTATACTAGATGTTATTCTTATCTTATCTCTATCTTATTCAATCTTATAATATTTTTACTATATATATATATTAATATATATATCTTAGCGGATTGTATGTTACTTGAGTAGCGTGGAATTACATACAAGCTAAGTGTGTATTACATCTCTTATGTGTTACCTTTCATACGCGAGCGTTATACACATGCGCAGTAGGACGCGGGTTCAAGCCCCGTCCGGTAAGAGTGATCATTGGGACATATTTTTGTTGGGAGGTGATTATAAGTTAAATGAAGATGCTGTAAGAAATATGCAAACAAAATAATTCAATTTGAGCTTATATTAACGATGCGAAAGATCGTTAAAAATTAGTATTAAATTTAATTGACAAGTATTATAGAAAAATGATTTATAACGAAAATATACGAAAACATATGACAATAGTTGCTACAACTTAATTTAATATGCTTTATCCCTAGTTCTCATTCTAGTAGATATGATATTTGTTTTCTCAAATATATCATCAAAAGTGAATTTATTTTTTGTATTTACCTTTTTGAAAAATATAGTAAAAATGTATAAATATTATATTTTTTAATTTTACCTTTTATATTATTTAGACATACACATAAATTGTGAAAAAATAATTCGTTCATATATTTGAGTTTTGAAAAAAATCCAAAAAATGTCATTAATTTCATTTCATTTATAGGAAAAAAATTAAACAATTTTATTTTTTTTATTTTCCATAATTATCTTACTTATTCTATATGCTATTAACATTTCATAATACAAAATGTGTTATTTTATGTAGGTAAGTTATTTTTTAGTAATTTTTGAAATTCCCATGTTCAATTTCATATTCTCTCCATGTTAAACTTCTAGGAATTATCGCGAGCAATAGGATGGTCACAAATTAATAATTTTGTGTGTGCAAATTTATACATTATTTTATAAGCTCTGAGTACACGCATATTGGAGGACCCATATTCATCTGAATGATCACTCTTAACGTCCGGGCCATAGGTCTTACAATATTATTTAGAAGTGATCTTATATAATTGTGTATAAATAAATGACCGGCTCTCGTTAAAACCACGGATGCCTTAACACGAGAGCGGTTTCGAAGGGACATTAGAGCTATATGGTTATAAGTGAAAACTTCATCTAAGTTCCTGGATGAGGTGAAAGGACTCCACCGAAATAACAATAACAATAACAATATATGTAAAGGTCATTTGTAAAGGTCATTTGTAGGTCACCAATGTCGACTCGTCGCCTATACCATAGTTATAGTTTGAGACCGCGGTATACTGGTATAGCAGAAGATCACCTATATATATATTAAGGACATGACATAACGGTCAGTTTACGAACATTATCAACACGTTTTATTTTACGCATGACTGATTACGTGGTGATGCATTATGGGAAACCGGGAGTACACACTTTTCATATACAAATGAAAACAAGCACCAGTTGATTCATTGAAATATCACTGAAAAGTATACATATATATGATACATTACACGGAATAAAATAAATAAAACAATTACCATTAGATCGATAAAGTTCTATGTTGATGTTGGTCGCACGTAGTATGGGGGTACTTATTTACATACATTATAATAGAACATAAATATATATATATATATATAAATATATATATATATATATATATATACTCCTTATCCACAATACATGACTGTTAATAGCAATATCTAAATAGGGGAGAAGTGATCACATGATAATTCACTGAAGTATAATTACATATGTAAACCTAATTGTATTGATATTATTCACGTCTGTCCAAATTAATGTATTGTATAAATTATCTGTTATGTAGTTCACATGAATACCCTTATATATATATATATATATATATATATATATATATATATATATATATATATATATATGAATACATACGTACAATGCGTCGTGCTGTGTATTATTATATTGTACTAAATTACTTTTAAGTGTAACGACCTCATTATCACGTAATAACACGTATACACATAGGTCTATTGGCTTTATATTCATATATGATTATAGTTATTATTTTTTTTAATATTTGGCAATAATAATTGTATGATATATGTCATATAACATATGTTATAGATAGGGAATTAGGACATGGTTTATAGATAATTATACACTTGATATTATATAGTTATAGTTCGGTTTAGTATTACATAGTTGTTATCCTCATCTATAGATACTATCTATTAGGTAGTACTAATATCTATAGTATTTCGCTTTTATCTGATTGTTATTGTTTAATTTTATATTACAAGTTTTGTAAATATGTATTTTCTAGATATGCCGAATATTTATACACGAATATAATAGCAATGTTATACATGTAGTACTATACATGTACACTGTACACTGTACACTGTACACTGTACACTGTATATAGTATACTGTACACATGTATTACAATGAGTTATGTTTATATTACTAAAGGTTTGAATTCGATACGAGATTAAAATTAATTAACAACGATGTATATTTTATATTCGGGCGTCGACTATCACGTCACGTGGTTCCTGTGCTGATTACCTATTGGTTACCTATACCACTATAGTGTTTATCCTTCGTACACCTTTATAATGTAAAGTATAGGCGATAACCTAACTCTAGGGGTAGGTAACGTATCTACATCTAAAGACATGTAACCTAAGTATCTTTAGTTGCCGAGAGGAATAACGTACAGTGTACGTCGTACACCTTTACTCTTGGGAATATTGCGTGGGCTCTGTCGCTCAGTTGAATAGTCAAAAGTTAGTAAGCCAGAGGTCCCGGGACGACTCCAGGAAGTTCTTGTTTTTCTCTTTTTTTTATCAAGAACTTAATAAACAATTAATCAAAACACAAGAACAAAATGTTACTATTTGTATTGTATTATCCCTCACAGTTATTTATAACATTTAAAAGTCTACGACTTCTGTAGGAGTCCATTTGTATCCGCTATTTGTATTGTATTTAATATATATATATATGAGATTTCCATAAATAAATATTATAATTATTATTAATATTAGCACTACAAACGTACTTTAATCAGAGTCGAGTAATACGGAGACAAAATAGTCATAATGTCACATGTCATGTCACATATATACATAGTATACTATGTTTGTATATAATAATAATAATACATATAATAGGAGTTGATATGGATATAGTTCACCTGAACGTATACATACATGCACAGGTACGCACGCACGTACGACTATTTACTAGCTACTAGTCTATGCTACCAGAAAGCGCTTAGATCACGCTAGTTAGGTAATCTCGAGTGTTACGTAACTATACGTTGGGGGGGGGGGGGGAGGGTTGTTGCGTAATACTGTACTGTGTTGTACCGAGTTATTACGTAATGAACGTAGAAAACAATACCAACAGAGAGAGAGAGAGAGAGAGAGAGAGAGAGAGAGATAGAGAGAGAGAGAGAGAGAGAGAGAGAGAGAGAGAGAAAGAGAGTGGGAGAGAGATAGAGAGAGAGAGAGAGAGAGAGAGAGAGAGGGAGAGAGAGAGGGAGAGAGCGAGAGGGAGAGAGAGAGAGAGATAGAGATATAGAGAGGAAGAGGGAGAGAAAGAGAGTGGGAGAGAGATAGAGAGAGAGAGAGAGAGAGAGAGAGAGAGAGAGAGAGAGAGAGAGAGAGAGGGGGAGGGAGAGAGGGAGAGAGCGAGAGGGAGAGAGAGAGAGAGAGAGATAGAGAGAGAGAGAGAGATAGAGAGAGAGAGAGAGGGAGGGAGAGAGAGAGAGAGGGAGAGAGCGAGAGGGAGAGAGAGACTAGTAATATCATATATACAAATAAGAATAGATACACTAGTAAGAAGCAAAGTTGACTATATAGTGGTGGAGGGGAGGTAGTAGTAGTGGTGGTGATAGTGGGGGGGGGAGGTAGTAGTAGTGGTGGTGATAGTGGGGGGGGGAGGTAGTAGTAGTGGTGGTGATTGTGGGGGGGGAGGTAGTAGTAGTGGTGGTGATTGTGGGGGGGGGGTAGTAGTTGTGGTGGTGATTGTGGGGGGGAGGTAGTAGTAGTGGTGGTCATAGTGGTGGAGGTTGTGAAGATGGTAGTGGTGATTGTGGGGGGGGAGGTAGTAGTAGTGGTGGTGGTGATAGTGGTGGAGGTTGTGAAGATGGTAGTGGTGGTAGGGGTAGAGAAAATACGAAAGAAAATATTATGCTAGAGAAGCTACTGCATTCACATTCGTACTCACACACATACACACATACATACATACACACACATACACATATATATATATATATATATATATATATATACACACTTGTAATGTAAGTACTCAAATAATCGCTTAGTGGGAAAACATCTGCTTTCGAATAGGATGTATATCATAAAACTATCTATTTATGCAATACCTGTCGATATATTACCTACACCTATACCTCAATACATCGATTAAGGCATCACACTAGCTCTCGATCTATACAGTGCACTTAATCGATTTTACTATTCATAATAAATTATAAAATATTTAAAATTGAAGAATACTATTCACGACAATAGAAGTATTTAATTTAAGCACACAACCACACACATAACCACACACATACACATACCCATACGATATATATATATATAAACCCCGATATTTCTGCTGAATTATAACCCCCTAACTACAGGTTAAAGATAAACCAGTAAGTATAGGTGATCGGGTAGGCACTGCCTACACGCATGCATACTATACTAGTATATACTCCGTATTATTATATTATAGGTTTAGTAGTAAGACAACCTACTATAATATATATATATATATATATATATATATAATGTAATATAATATAGTACAGTCAAATATATAATTATTTATATATATATATATATATATAGTATATAAATATAGTATATATAGTATATAAATATATAGAGTATACTATAGTATTCTAGTTTGTAAGTATATACTAATACCATAGCCTAGAATAACATAACTAGGGTACATTTATTAAAGCCACAATTAGGGTATTCAAACGATACATAAAATGTTTGACGTACGAAACTTTCTTTGGGAAGTTTTCACAGAAAAAAAACGCAGATGTTTTGCGTTTTAACATCGCATATTCTATGTGCTAAGCCAACATTATACACGGCCAACATGGATCGTGTGAAACCCTTAACCAGCCCGTATAGTTATAACACTGCTTAGTACATATCGGCAGTGATACTGATAGATAGATGCCCCCCCGTAGGGCAATAGGGACCCCCCAATAGGCCTAACCTTTAGTGACCATACGGAAGAGTTCTGATTTCTTAGTAAACCACGAGATCAATAATCTGACCTCATTGTCCGGCCTTTCTCCCGGTTTCTTACGCAACACCGATACTACCGTTCCGTAGAAGGACATGTCACGTGTTCAATCTACGCGTCACGTGTCTGTTAGCTGTTCTATCACGTGATCGACTGTAGGTCAAGGTCAGCGCATCAATTAACGTATAGGTCACTCCAAGTGAGTTACTCCAGGTGCGTTACTCCAGGTGCGTTACTCCAAGTACGTTATTCAACGATTAACTCTTCGTTCATTACTTTCTGCGCTACTCTTTGCGCGTTACTCTAAATGTATTACTCCAAGTGCGTTACTTTCTTCGTTACTCGGTAGTAGAGTAACTCTTCTCGCCTACCCAGCTAGCGGGTGCTGGTTTCAGAACTTAGCTTCGACCTCACATCGTCAGAAGCACGACTATGACGGTATTAGGGGCGTGGTTAGGGGCGGACTTAACCATTAATCCTTAGCCGGTCGGTTGCTATGGTTACCGCTAGATGGATGGAGCGTAGCAACGGAATGCGAACCGATCTACGACTTCGTTTATGTGATGAAATGGTGTCGGGTTTAATGATGGGGTATTAGATGAAGTAGGGACATTAGGGGAGATATGGATATTAGGGAATATATATATATGTGGAGATAAGGGAGATCGGGTATCTAATAATAACCGATATATCAATACCACCGGTGGGTAAAACGAAGGTGGAAATTGTATGACCGCATGAATAGTTAGTGTTCCTATTTTGTAGAGGTCATGGTCAGGATATGATTAACACCTGTTGAGTCCGAGTGTAATGTGTTTGGGGTTTAGTGAGGTATATTCGAGGGTTGTGAGGGGTATTAGGGGTTTAATGACGGGTGTACGAGCGTAACCGATGGTATCGCGATATTTGAACTATAAATAGCGTAATGCAGTGTGAGCTTATTCTAGGCGGCGGTGGGCGTAACCAGCCGAATTCGGCGGGGCGTGTCTATAAGTAGGCGTGTCTATATGTGGGCGTGTCGACCGGAGTTCTACATAATGGATATATAAATCAAACTTGTGGGCGCATAAAGATCGATTGTAACAATAGGAGTGTGTGATGAGGTCGTATAACAATGGATGGATCTGACGAGAGCTGCAGGGGGCGGACGGGGGATCTTCACCCCCCCTTCACTTATCTATTTAGTATTGAACACGTAGGTATTCGCATGTAATGTAGGCGGTGTGTATTATCTGTATTTATTCGTGTACGTTAGAGACATCGTTAATTATATCTATAGATATCTATAACATATATAGATATATAATATCTATGTTATTGAAAACAATGTTTATAAATACAACTATAGTTTTAGGAAACCTAGATCACCTTGACCGAGTTTATATATAAGTATATGATGTACACTGTACACTATACAATGTGCATTATACATTGCATACAGTGTACTAAGTACACTAAAATTTACAGTGTCAATTATTACTTTTGTAAAGATTAAACGCTAGACTAATAATTAGCGTTATCAACCAATGCCTTACGCAGTGGTTCCCAACCTATGGGTCATGACCCAAATTTGGGTCATTTGGGTTTTTTTGTTGGGTCACGAGACAATTTCTAAAAATATTTATATATATATATATTATATTTTATATTATTCGTTTATGACTAAAGTTTAATAATGAAAAAAATCAAATTTATCATTGGGTATATATATATTTTTAAATCAAAAATGATCAAAAAAGGGTCATTATGAAAAAAGGGGGAAACAAGTTTATGTAAACTATCTGGTGTTGATATGAAATAAAACCTTAACATTTTAAATATGAACAACTAAATATATTGATATTAAATAAGTTTACAATCTTTTAGTTGTAATTTATTAACAACTTTATATAATATATAATAATATATATATATATATATATATATATATATATATATATATCGGCGGATTTGAAAGGACATTAGAGCCATATAGTTATAAGTGAAAAATATATATAATTATTGTATGGACAACAATAACAATAACAATAACAATAACAATAACAATAACAATATATTACGCCGATCCTACCATCAATATTTTTTAGTATTTTTTTTGTAAATATCGCAATTTTTATACTTCAACATTAAAATTAAGATGCACTTTAATTTTAAATTAAAGCGCATGCGCTAATAATTGTATAGTAATTATGACATACTATATAATAATAACTAGTGAAAGAAAAAATAAAATGAAAATATTAATTACAAAGGTGAAATATATCGTAACGAATCCTACCAGATATATTTTATAATTAATTATAAAAATAATCTATTAAATATCTGTGATAAATAATTATTTATTAATAGTCATAAATCTAATATATGTTATATATATATATATATATATATATATATATTATTGTAATTATTAGAACGCAATATTTATATTGATTATTACAGTATCGAGCTACGCTGGTAGGTATGTTTGTGTTGTTATTCATTGTTCGCCTCTGAGAGCCACTTACTCATTTTTATGCATTATATAAATCCATAATTAATCAATCAATATATATATATATATAGATATGAAGTTCAACATATATCATACATTCTCTACTGTGTTACACCGCTATATAAAGTTTAAATATACAAAATACGATGGCTGAACTGTTTAATTGCTACCAAACGATAGTTGTTTTACCAATATTAATGATTATTACCAATATTAATAACGTAAATAGTTACAAAGATTATGGAGTTTTTTCTTTTTGATAATTAAAACACTTCGATATACACCAGCGTTTAATACGTGTATGTGGAAAATATATATTATAAGATATACCATCTTAAATGTACTTAGTAATAATATTAATTACGATTATAATTGTAAACAATAGTTAATTTATTCAAAGTAGATGTTTGTGTGTTATCTGATATGTATATGAGTATATATATATATATATATATATATATATATATATATATACATATTACATCACTGCACAATGTGCACCTTTATTACATCATTAAATACCTATTGTCCTATATTATATTAGGTGATGTGAACCTACTTCTCCCGAATCCTCAATTCGCAAATCGGTAGTGTGAAACCCGTTTAGCATGTCAGTTACATCAACTCTGTGAGTCCTACAGTTATTCTAGTACCTAAAGTATAGATATATATATATATATATATGTGTTTTATTATTTTTATTAATTTATATATATATATATATATATATATATATATATATATATGTATCTTCTATTTTATTGTTTCATTTGCTAATTATATTACAAAGAATGCTTGAAACACATGAATCATTATTATTATATTATTACTTTTACTAATATTGTAATCTGTACATGAACATATTGGAGGTATCGACCAAATAAAGGCTTTCACTGATCCCCATAGACGTATGATATACATAGTATGTCGAATGTCTATAAACCGATTTCATTCATTCATATACATATTAATTAATGTATCTGCACATGATACTATATAATCTTCCTATATTTTCCTTTATTCTGATACGAATTATTTTGTTACGTATATAACATATATATATATATATCAGATACGCTTACTAATTATACTCCCCTATTACTCCCTCTTATCTATTGCTTATCTATCTGTGACCTGTAGAATATGATTGTGGTTTAGGGATCAGTGGGACAGTCGAAAGCTAGTATACTAGCTAGTATACTATAGTACTTTTATAAGCGAGAGGTCCCGGATTCGACTCCAGGCAGTTCTTGTTCATAAAACTCTTAATATACAGTAAATCATAAAGCGAAATTTCACACCAAAATCACACCAAAATATACAAGAATTTTTGTCTTCATTTTTGTACTGTATTTTCCTGAGCCCCTCACAGTTATTTACACTATGTATAGTATACATTGTATACGTTTATGACTTCTTGAGTGATCCATTTACATTGTATTCGATATATATATATATATATATATATTGTTGGCGAAGCAGAGAAGAACTGGTATCAGCGAAGTGCTTCTGTGGGAACCTCTACACGGACAACGAACACCTGGACGGCCGCAGAAGACGTATACCGCACAACTTAGAGACTACAATGGATGCACTTCAGATGAACTGAAGACGTCGATGGGAGACAGAGATGAATAGAGAAAACGTGTCATGCTATGCCGAGCAAGCTCGACCTGGTAAGTAATGGTATATATATATATATATATATACTCGTTATTTCAATGAATAAAATATAACTCGACATTTGTCGGATAGTATATACTATCTACGATATATATCTACGATTCCGATAGGCATTATTATTCTGGGTAACGTGACATCCCTAACGTTTAATTGTATTATTCTTATTAGAGTTCAATCTATACAACTATATAGCGTCACACATATTGAACTATATATATAGTTAGTTACGACGAAGTGATTTAATCTCGGATTTTTATATTATGATATATCTATAGAAACATTAGGTTCAGTTCTAATACTATACCAGTATACTGGTAAATATCGGTGAAATATCGTATGACTACATATACTATACCACAATTGTCACCCTATATACTAAAATAATAACATTTGAGTTAAATTAACTAATATGTATTATAATGATATATATATATATATATATATTATATATATATATATATATATATTTATATATAATATATATAAACTATATTTAATCATTTCATCATATATATATATATATATGATAATATGTAATACACATACAATTTTACCATTATTTATACACTATTTATTACAATAATATAGCAGAAAATGAACTTTTTACATAATCGATAATATTATTAAATATATTTAATTTTTATAAAATTCCTTAAAATATAAGTGACATTACCATAACACATAGTTACATAACACACATAATCGTTAATGTACAATATTTTCATATATATATATATATATATATATATTATCGTTGTGATTATATTGGCATCGACCAAAACCCCCTCACACCAAAGTCAAAGACCAAAGACCCCTATCTAAATATTAATTCGTATAATAGTATGTTTATTTTTCTCAGATATTATTAACTTAATATTTATATTATTACGCAATATCACGTGAACTATGACATGAATTATTACATGCACTGTTGAATGCATTACATGCACTATTGCATGCATTACATGCACTATTGCATGTGCCATTGCAGGCCGTATACCGTAATATAAACAATAAACTATACTTTATGGTAATAGCATCTCTTTCTCGTACGGCGACGTTAAGAATGAGTATTCAGTTGAACATTGGTCCGCCATTATTGGAAAACTCTGATAAATTTATAAGTTATAGGAAACCTATAGGAAACGTAGAAAACCTGATACACAGTATAATAATAAGCTGGAAATATGTGTACATTTTGTTGACTATACTAGAGGTGTAATAATTCATCGAAGTTTTACATGCATGTCTCCATGGAAAGAATACTAAATTTAACATGGGTATTTTTATATATTCCTCGTAACGTATATTATACTTCCTTTACTGTTACACACTTTAAGGACATTATAGCGATATGTTATCATTACGGAATTTAATTACATTTATGTTTGTAGTTGACATCGAAAATTAAAAAATTATATTAAAACTATTTCGATTTAGAATATTTAAATAAACAATTCATTATCAAATATATCTAAAGAAAAGTAAGTTTATTATTCATATTATATATATATATTATCTGTATACGTATTATATACTACTACTATAGTATACTACTACTACTACTACTACTACTACTACTACTACTACTACTACTACTACTACTACTACTACTACTACTACTACTACTACTACTACTACTACTACTACTACTACTACTACTACTACTACTACTACTACTACTACTACTACTACTACTACTACTACTACTACTACTACTACTACTACTACTACTACTACTACTACTACTACTACTACTACTACTACTACTACTACTACTACTACTACTACTACTACTACTACTACTACTACTACTACTACTACTACTACTACTACTACTACTACTACTACTACTACTACTACTACTACTACTACTACTACTACTACTACTACTACTACTACTACTACTACTACTACTACTACTACTACTACTACTACTACTACTACTACTACTACTACTACTACTACTACTACTACTACTACTACTACTACTACTACTACTACTACTACTACTACTACTACTACTACTACTACTACTACTACTACTACTACTACTACTACTACTACTACTACTACTACTACTACTACTACTACTACTACTACTACTACTACTACTACTACTACTACTACTACTACTACTACTACTACTACTACTACTACTACTACTACTACTACTACTACTACTACTACTACTACTACTACTACTACTACTACTACTACTACTACTACTACTACTACTACTACTACTACTACTACTACTACTACTACTACTACTACTACTACTACTACTACTACTACTACTACTACTACTACTACTACTACTACTACTACTACTACTACTACTACTACTACTACTACTACTACTACTACTACTACTACTACTACTACTACTACTACTACTACTACTACTACTACTACTACTACTACTACTACTACTACTACTACTACTACTACTACTACTACTACTACTACTACTACTACTACTACTACTACTACTACTACTACTACTACTACTACTACTACTACTACTACTACTACTACTACTACTACTACTACTACTACTACTACTACTACTACTACTACTACTACTACTACTACTACTACTACTACTACTACTACTACTACTACTACTACTACTACTACTACTACTACTACTACTACTACTACTACTACTACTACTACTACTACTACTACTACTACTACTACTACTACTACTACTACTACTACTACTACTACTACTACTACTACTACTACTACTACTACTACTACTACTACTACTACTACTACTACTACTACTACTACTACTACTACTACTACTACTACTACTACTACTACTACTACTACTACTACTACTACTACTACTACTACTACTACTACTACTACTACTACTACTACTACTACTACTACTACTACTACTACTACTACTACTACTACTACTACTACTACTACTACTACTACTACTACTACTACTACTACTACTACTACTACTACTACTACTACTACTATATACTACTATGTTTAATTTTAAAACTATTCGTGTAATAGTAATAATTTAATTGATTCATTGACGTACAATGTACGAAGTACATGTTATAACTATAGTGATAAGTTATCACTGATAACATACTATTCTAAAATTAATAATTAATAATTAATTTAATGACAACAATTAAAACAATAGTTTATTATTAAATATTTTATTATCACCAAAGAATTATTGAATTATTGAGATGTACAAATATTTTGAAGATATATTCAAATTCTCCACTTTAATAAATGCAGTTCTCTATTTGATTAAATAATAAAATTATTCTTTAAAACTTTGAACGCTCACATATATTCTATTTATAGAATGGCCGATATTGTGACCTATCCTCATATTGAACTGGACGTAGATTTCACTATCAGAAGCGATGACGTCACCTATAAGGTAAGTAATATCTATTGCGCGATACCTAGACATTATTATTAAGGTACGAGTTATCTTAAATACTAGGTCAATATTTCTGTTGTTGTCGAGATATTTCACTCGTATATCCTTTATTAAATATAATATATATGTAATAATGAGTGGCCGAAATAAGTGTTGGCAATATTAATTATACCACTCAAAATGATAGAGGACCCTTGTATTTAAATTACATTTTATTAATAAATCAACAAAAAACCATACACTAATGCTGTTAAACATATATACAGCATTACAATATAGAACAGTACAATATAATGTTTTACAAACCTCCACGTGTCAAGGTATAATCAAAAATAAAATAATATTATTAAATCTAATATAATTCAGATTATATTATTTCTACGCGACGGTTCATTGGTCCAACCAATTCTATTTAAATAAACTAAATAACACTAAATAAAAAAACACAAAAATCAATATACATAAAATCAACATTTCTACTTTTATAACTAATTAAAAATATATAATAAACTAAATAACATTAACTAAAAACACAAAAATCACTAGACGAAATTAACATTTATAATTATTACATAATACACAACTAATAAAATAACTAATTAAAAATCTATAATATAAACTTAAAAACAACTGCATTGAAAATATATAAGACGTTAGTCTGCTACATATAGGTATCTATTAGGTACCTATTATGTACCTATTAAGTACCTATTAATATCTTCACAATCTATAATTTACAACTCATTATCAAGATATCTAGTTCTTATTACCTAGTGAAGCTTTGTAATATATAGCTCGCATATCTTTTAAACAATTCAGACTTATTATATATAACATCCCACATCCAATGTTACATGTTAACATCTTATTAATATATAAATTCATTTATTTTTAAATTTGCCCTGCCCACTAAAACATTTCTGATACGCCCCCTTTTATTAATAAAGCTTAACCCTTAGTGACGTTTGGAAACTGTAGCCTATATATATAATATATATATATATATATAGGAAACAGCGTTGTTAACGTTTTCTCAGTGGTAGCGTTTCAGATAAGCGAACATCACTTCGCCTACTAATACAACCCTATTCGCCTACTGCCCTGCCCACTCCAGACACACCGACTGATCGTAAGTTACGCCAGCGCCTACTTCCGTGACTTTATACTGGCTGAAGGTGACTCCGGTCGTCGTGAGATCAGCTTCAAGGACACATTCCCTAGCGAACCTTTCCGCCAGGTGATGCGGTTTATCTACACCGGCAGTATTGTGTTTACAATGGAGAATATAGAATACATATATGATATCGCCACCTATCTGAAGGTTAGCGTATTACTATTATCTATATTACTTATATTATCTGTTTGTGTATGACGAGAATATCATCTGCTCTATATGTATATATATCTGTTATTTCTGAGCATATCTTATCATCAGTGGTGTATTAAAATAATAGAACGCAAACACACCGGATTTATTTATAAGTAAATAACAATGACTCACGCTCAATTGAAGTCGCCCATAGTTCAACGGGAAAATTTACATGCAATTATAAATGCCAATATATATGTATTTAAACAGAATATTAATAATGTATTAACTATCCGTACATAACCATTACGTCTCGCTTACCTGTCAGATCTCTACCCTCTTGAAGAACTGTAAGGAGTACCTGGATAAGTGCGAAGTGTACATTGAGTAATTACGTAATACTCTGCGAAGGTCAATGCTGCGACAGTGCTGCTAGTTACGTCATACAGCGGATGTTATTAGAAGCTAAACTATTCTAATAAATGAAATAAACACAAATATCGAACAATTATTTAACTCATTTACATATAATACTATAACGTTAATGATTTATCTATATAGAATATTAGTAATGATTATAACAGCATTATATATATATATATATTTAAATTCTGTAAAAGTAAGCTTATTCTAATAAAGACACGTACGATATGCCAATATACCTAAACGCCATATTGAATACCGAATACGTGGTGAACTAGGTTAAAGTATCATAACAAGGGTATCCTGAAACATTTGCAAACTTCCCCTTAAGTACTCATTAAGTAGCTTATACAGTTAACATTAAGTACATCCGGGTCTAGGAAAACTTAAATACTGGGATCTTTGTTAGTGTGTACCCTAGCGTGTAATATCATATCCTTCACCAGACTAATGCATGTCATAAGTGACCCCTAAAGTGACGTATTATGACCTTCAATAATAATATCTATTGATTCACTCATTGGATCCACCAATACAGTATATGTCTATACATATTATAAATAATCTACAGCGATCCAGGAAAATATTATACAAATAAGTAAAATACTGTTTTTTATTTTAATTTCTTGTAAATATAAGAGAAAAAACAAGAAATAAATCGAATCGAACTTCGGACATCTTACCTCCATCTATATCACAAGTTACTGGTATTCTAGTCTTCATGTGCCACTCTATATATAATATATACACCAGCAATATACAGATATATATTACTGGGATACATTTGATTTGAGTAAAACAATAATAGGTATTATAGTTATTTTATATCTTCTTTTATCTGCTACAAGAAAATAATAAAACTGTTTAAAGTGCTTTCTTGACCGTATTATCAGAATATCTCATTTCTCAAATCTCAAATTTGCGGATTTAATTTTATTTTAAATATTTTCAAAATTTTAGAGATTCTTATTTATTCTCACAAATTATTCCATTTACCACTTCGACCATTATAATTATTAATGTAATTATATTATTTATACTAAGAAATTGAATTATTATTTCGTCAATTATGGATGTATCTTAATATATATATACTATTTAATCAAATATTGTCTTCTCTTTTTTAAGACTACTAAAGATAAAATCGCATCTGAAGTTTTTTTATTTTATTGATATCCGAATTATTATTTAATTAGAATTTTATATTTTGTTAAAAATGATTCTAATCTATTGTAAATAATGTTTTCACTCATTTATTATTAGAATAATTACATATATGTATATAGGTGCTTATAGGTGCCTATAGGTAGTCTATACTTGAAAATAAATAATAATTATTGTATTTATTATATATTGTATATAAATTAAATTAACTTATTTGCCTACAACCAGGACAACATTATTATTGATAATATATTAAATATGAATAGTATTTGTTTTAGAATATATCTTAAGATATTTGTATTATATATATATAGCATGATTCATATGTATATTATTTATATCATAGTTATTATAGCCAATAGTATCAGTTTTATTTAATGTTATTGATATTAGGATTATTATACTTTTATAATTTGTATAATTATTTGTAAGTTATAAAATATTACTTGAATTATTATTGAATTATCACCTATTTATTGAATATATAAAATAATTAATAAACCCTTAAGTAATATTTTTGGAATTTATAATTTTCTTACCATCATAATCAATAAAGAACATAGAATTTTTTTTGTATTAATATTATCACACATAGGTGTTATTTTATTTTATAATTATTTATCTTTACGATAGATAGATGACTTATTTATACATAAATATAATAATGATATACTTCGCATTTTATTTTAACGAAATCATCTTACTGGAATATGAACTTGATTGTGTTGAATCCGTCATGCATGCCAGCAAATATTTTAAACATATAGGCGATTCTATATAATCATAATAATTCTATATATTTTTCGATATTCAGCGAATAAATATATTAAACAATATACTTTATCAAAAGTGAAATTTTAGACAAATTAATAATCGTTCTGATGACCTATAACTCTATTTATGTAATTGGTAGAAGTTAAAGGTATTCCATGATATCGGGAATTATAATACTCAATACGATATAGTATACTATAGGTTGTAGATTCGATAATATTATCTGTTAATAAAATACGAAATATTTTTTAATTATATGTAAATTTAAGAATGAAGAACGACATATATTTGAGATCTGATAAATACAACTTAGCTTACTATCAACATTTCTAACAAAATTTGTAGGCAATAAAACTGTGTATCATATCAAAGGATTACTGAAGGAAAAAATAGAAGTAACACGATAGGTTAATTATAACTACAAATTAATAAGAGGGGTTTTATACATATTTAATATTAGATTATTTTGTAAATCCTATCAATTATTTAAGGAATTTAAATAATGCAATATATAATAATTATCAACATACATTACATGCATGTGAAGACAGTTCGATATAAATTTGTAAATCATCCACATAAAGATGATAATTAATATCGGGAAACTGGTGAAAATGTCAATAAAGAGTAATAAATACATTGATGATGATACAGGACCAAACATTGAACCTTGTGTTACACCATGACTAAGTAGTTGTTTGATGAATATAGTTAATTTGAACAGAAAAATATCTCATTTGAAGATAAGATGTGAATTATAATAAAACAGTATACGATAATCCAATCATTTTTATGCGATCTATAAGTAAATAATGTTTAATTGTATCAAATCGAGAAATAAAAATTGCATAATATTATTATGTAGTTGATATTATTTATGCAATCTGAAATTGATTGAAACTAATATATTGGTGAAGAAAAATATTAACATGCAATAATGAATTAATTTAAACAGAAAAATATCTCATTTGAAGATAAGATGTGAATTAATAATAAAACAGTATACGATGATACAATCATTTGTATGCGATATATAAGTAAATAATGTTTAGGTTACCTAATGTTACCTACCAATGTTACCAATGTTACCTAATTGTATCAAATCGAGAAGTAACAATTGCATATTATTATTATGTAGTTACTATAGTTTCTGCAATCTGAAATTGTCTAAAACTAAGCTATTGTGGATCTAGCATATTAACATGAAATAATGCTTACCACAACTTTTTCAATAATTTTACTAATAAAAGGTAATTGTGATATTGATCTATAATTGGATAATATTTCATTATCGAGATTATGTTTATTTAGAAGATGTACAAGTACTGCAAGCTCTAACATGTATGTGACCATTTATTATCGCAGTAATAAGATAATTATTAACAACCATTGTTATAAAATGTGTTAGAAAATAAACAAGATCCCGAAAAAATTATTATTTTCAACTGATTTATATTTTTTTGTGTATTTTTTATTTATTTTTTGTTATTTTTGTATATATATTTTTGTTGTTGTACACAATAGAGAACGTTTAACGTATTTTTATGTCTAAATAAAAAAATCATTCATTCATTCATTCATTCATCCATTCAAAAAAGGAATAGGACGAGAGGATATGATTACTTTTATAATAACATAATTACTAGATACAAAGTCATTGAAATCATAAGGATGACCTCTACATATAGTTACCATTATTATATACTAATTATCTATTTATATATATATATATATATATATATATATATTACCTTACCTTATAAGGTCGAGCTTGCTCGGCATTCAAATACACGTTTCTTCCATTCATTTCTATTTTCTATCAAGTTTATCAGCTCTTCCACTTCACATTCAGTATCTTCTACCATTTGATCTACGAATGTCTTAGCCGGTCTTCCACGAGAGCGCTGACCATGTTTGGGAGTCCATAGCAGCACATCACTGACTAGCTCATTTTTGCTTCTCCAGCAGTGTCCGGCAAATCGCATTCTTTGTTCACGAATTGGACTTTTTATTCTTGGAATATTGTTATAAAGCTCTCTGTTTGACATATGCTCTCTCCAAGACACGTTCAGAGCGGCTCGTAGCATGCGCGTGTAGGCAACATCAATCTCCTTCTCCAGTATAGATGTTAATGTCTATGTGATTGTTCCATATACTAGTACTGACTCAACTGTTCCTCTGAAGAAGTTTCTCTTCAAGTTTTTTGAGAGTCTAGATTTTCATATATTAGTTAACTGGTTTAATTCAGACTAAGATTTTCCAATTCTGACATTTATATCGTGTTCTGTAGATGCGATATAGCTGCCAAGGTATTTAAATTCATTAACTTGCTTTATCCTTTCACCATTCTGGCTACTCACTACTTCTCGTATAATATTATGTCATGTACTCAGTTTTATCGATATTAATGTGGAGTCCAATTTCTTTAGCTGACTTTTCTATGCTATGTAATAGTAAATTTGCTTCTCTGAGATTATTTGTAGTGATGGCAATATCATCTGTATAATCTGCGTCTTTCTTTCAATACTTTTTAATCCTAGTTCTGTATTATAATCAATGGATTTTCTAAGTACGTAATCAAGGTAGATAATAAATAAAAATGGTGCGATGGTATCTCCTTGCAGAACGCCGGTTGTAATCTTAAACAAATAGGTGTCTCCATCAGGTGATCTGACCATAGCACGTGTATTAATATATAATATCATTATCGCGTTGACAACTTCTTTTGGCATTCCATAAGCGAGAAGTATGTCCCTCATTTTATTTCTGTCGATTGAATTGAACGCTTTCGAAAAGTCAATAAAAAGTAATGTGGCTGGTAGGTTCTTGGCTTTTACTCTTTCGATTATACGCCGTACAGTTAGTATTTGACCGTTTGTGGATCTGTTAGTTCTGAAACCATTTTTGTTTTTTTTAAATAATAGGATCAATTTTCGGTCTTATTCTATTTAATATCAACACATTATAGATCTTCGCGGCAATTAGTGTAAGTGTTATTCCTTTGTAGTTTTCAGTATTGGATAGGTTTCCTTTTTTTGGAAACGGTAGTAAACATCCTTCGTTCCATCTCTGTATAGACTGTTGCAGAAATGTAATAGTATGTCTCTAAATGCTTCTAGCTTCCAGACTTACGTGGTATTTCATCTAGACATACAGATTTACCATTTTGAATGCTTCTCATAGCTTTATAGATTTCATCAGAAGTGAAAGGTCCTTTATTTATGTCTAATTCACTGTGTAGAATTCTTGAATTTTCTTAATTTTCTATAATTCTTGGGCATTTACCTAATAAATTTTGAAAATGTTTGTGCCATAGTTTCACTCGTTCTTCATAATTTTTCGCCTTAATCTTTGATCTGCGTGAGTTTTTCTCCCACTTACCTTATTTACTATTTTCCATGCTATTGCTGATTTTTGCTTTCTTACAGACATTGTATTTCACCTATCTTTGTTTGGATGTATTCAGATTATTCTTTTTCATAGGAAAGCTCAAGTTCTTTTTGTGCTCTCTTAAATTTTCTGATATTTTCTATTGTTGGGTATGAATCTCTTTGTTGTGATGTTTCTTGTAGTTTCTTTCGCTTATTGCATATATCTGTAGTTTCCCATAGTATTCTTTTCTTAAGCTTTGGTTTAAGTGGTATTATGTTTTTAGCTATGTCTTTACATGCAGTTTAGAAATGTTTGTACGATTTATCAGCAGTTAGTGTACATGAATTTCTCTGGAATACTTCGAACCTGTTTTTTACTTTTATAATAAATGATTTTCGTATTTCAGGGTTATTTTTAAGGCTGCTCCAGTCATAAGGTTTGTTATTTTTCTTTTTCTTCTTATTTGCTCTGAGTGTTAGTCTTATTTGAGCTGAAAAAATTCAGTGGTCAGAGGCGACACTTACAAAAGAATTATATGCTCTAAAATTCTTTGCGCTATTTTTCCACTTTTTGTTAATGATAAGATAGTCGATTTGTGATGTGCTAGAGTTTGGTGCATATGTTTTATATGTGTTATATGTCTAAGTATGATCTTGTCTTTTTTGAAAATATGTATTTAGGCATAATAGTTTATTTTCGAGAAGAAGATTTTTAAACATTTCTCCGTTTCTATTACTGTTTTGATGATAGGATAATTTAAAACTATCGTTTTGTCCTAGATGGGCATTGAAATCGCCCTATTATCAGGACGTTATGCTTCGGTAATTGTCTAATCAGTGATGATAGGTCTGAATAGAATCTTTCGGCATCAGTTTCATTGCATACATTTGTCGGGCTGTAACAGGATATTACTGTCGTTTGAGGGTTTCCTTGAAAGCTTATTACCATAATTCGCGGAGTTATCATCTCAACACTAGATATTGTATTATATGTATTCTGATTTACTAACATTACGATTCCTCATTTTGAAGCATTTATTGAGTTTCTCCACGCAGAACATGTCAACAGTATCGGGTTTTCAAACCTTTGTTCTCTTATGGGTATATCATAATGGATATATCTGTGATCTCGGATGCATATAATGTCTTGTTTTGTAGTCTCAGATGAGGTGATGAGTTTATAGATTTGTCCTTGTTTTTGAAGCTTTTGTATATTCATAGTTCCGATAGTTAATATCTGATTTGTCTTCAACAGTTTATTGGTTTTATAGTAGTTAATTTTACGACTGCAACCTGAGATGGAATTGCAGGACGCGCTCCTTGTTTGTCCGCGCGACGAGCGATGCGGCATTTATGTTGGTTTTGGTTTTGTGTCATAGTTTGCTTTCAATGGCTGATATAGCAGATGCGGTCGCCACTCTATACATCTGCTAGTAGTATTCCTCAGAGAAATTCATGTGGAAGAAAGTCAAGTTAGCCTTACCACATCAAGCAGCCTGCTTCCGATGCATTGACGTAACCCTGCTCGGGTGGCTAACATGTACTATGCCTTGCCAAAGGGCAACCTGGATTTTGTCCGGAATATCTTATTGGTTATTCGCAGCTAACCATTATATCTAATGGCCGTTCCTCTATCCGTAAACTGGTGAGCCGGTGGATTGGAGTTGTCATCACCATAATTCATCACTTATCGCTTCGGATAAAGATGAGGTAATGTGGGCCGAGGATCCAGAGGAAGCTGAGCTCTCCACACATCATCAAATATATATATATAAAGTATATCGTAGTTAAACAAAATATATCTACATTTAATGAAACAAAAGTATATACAAAATTATAATAAATAAATAATATATTTACAGGGGCCGATAAAAATCAACTTGAAATATAATAAAAAGAGACTTTTAAAATTGTCAAGATAATTTATCAATGATGTTATTAAACAGATTATTAAGTTGTATATCTAATTAGGTACAATTGTACCTTAAACAACTATTATTGTACCTTATAAAAATATTGATTGTACTTTATAAAACTATTGCTTGTACCATTGTACGCTGTACTTAATTGTTATAGTATCTCTTCCGCGTACGATGTACGACCAAGTTAATCATGATTATTTAGTTGAATATTGATCCGCCAATATTGGGAAACTCTGATAAACTTATAAGTTATAGGAAACCTATAGGAAACGTAGAAAACCTGATACACAGTATAATAATAAGCTGGAAATATGTGTACATTTTGTTGACTATACTAGAGGTGTAATAATTCATCGAAGTTTTACATGCATGTCTCCATGGAAAGAATACTAAATTTAACATGGGTATTTTTATATATTCCTCGTAACGTATATTATACTTCCTTTACTGTTACACACTTTAAGGACATTATAGCGATATGTTATCAATACGGAATTTAATTACATTTATTTTTGTAGTTGACATCGAAAATTAAAAAATTATATTAAAACTATTTCGATTTAGAATATTTAAATAAACAATTCATTATCAAATATATCTAAAGAAAAGTAAGTTTATTATTCATATTATATATATATATTATCTGTATACGTATTATATACTACTACTATAGTATACTACTACTACTACTACTACTACTACTACTACTACTACTACTACTACTACTACTACTACTACTACTACTACTACTACTACTACTACTACTACTACTACTACTACTACTACTACTACTACTACTACTACTACTACTACTACTACTACTACTACTACTACTACTACTACTACTACTACTACTACTACTACTACTACTACTACTACTACTACTACTACTACTACTACTACTACTACTACTACTACTACTACTACTACTACTACTACTACTACTACTACTACTACTACTACTACTACTACTACTACTACTACTACTACTACTACTACTACTACTACTACTACTACTACTACTACTACTACTACTACTACTACTACTACTACTACTACTACTACTACTACTACTACTACTACTACTACTACTACTACTACTACTACTACTACTACTACTACTACTACTACTACTACTACTACTACTACTACTACTACTACTACTACTACTACTACTACTACTACTACTACTACTACTACTACTACTACTACTACTACTACTACTACTACTACTACTACTACTACTACTACTACTACTACTACTACTACTACTACTACTACTACTACTACTACTACTACTACTACTACTACTACTACTACTACTACTACTACTACTACTACTACTACTACTACTACTACTACTACTACTACTACTACTACTACTACTACTACTACTACTACTACTACTACTACTACTACTACTACTACTACTACTACTACTACTACTACTACTACTACTACTACTACTACTACTACTACTACTACTACTACTACTACTACTACTACTACTACTACTACTACTACTACTACTACTACTACTACTACTACTACTACTACTACTACTACTACTACTACTACTACTACTACTACTACTACTACTACTACTACTACTACTACTACTACTACTACTACTACTACTACTACTACTACTACTACTACTACTACTACTACTACTACTACTACTACTACTACTACTACTACTACTACTACTACTACTACTACTACTACTACTACTACTACTACTACTACTACTACTACTACTACTACTACTACTACTACTACTACTACTACTACTACTACTACTACTACTACTACTACTACTACTACTACTACTACTACTACTACTACTACTACTACTACTACTACTACTACTACTACTACTACTACTACTACTACTACTACTACTACTACTACTACTACTACTACTACTACTACTACTACTACTACTACTAATTTTAATACTATGAATTATAATATTACATAATATGTATACATAATATCATTGCCACATTCCTACTGGATCATACTAGTATATACTACTATGTTTAATATTACAACTATTCGTGTAATAGTAATATATTAATTGATTTATTGACGTACAATGTACATGTTAATGATAATATACAATAACATACAATACTATTTAAAAATTAATAATTAATAATTAATTTAATGACAACAATTAAAAAAATAGTTTATTATTACATATTTTATTATCACCAAAGAATTATTGAATTATTGAGATGTACAATTATGTTGAAGATATATTCAAATTCTCCACTTAAATAAATGCAGTTCTCTATTTGATTAAATAATAAAATTATTCTTTAAAACTTTGAATGCTCACATATATTCTATTTATAGAATGGCCGAAATTGTGACCTACCCTCATATTGTAATGGACGTAGATTTCACTATCAGAAACGATGGCGTCACCTATAAGGTAAGTAATATATATTGCGCGATACCTATACATTATTATTAAGGTACGAGTTATCTTAAATACTAGGTCAATATTTCTTTTGTTGTCGAGATATTTCACTCATATATCCTTTGTTAAATATAATATATATGTAATAATGAGTGGCCGAAATAAGTGTTGGTAATATTAATTACACCACTAAAAATTATAGAGGACCGTTGTATTTAAATTACATTTTATTAATAAATCAACAAAAAACCATACACTAATGCTGTTAAACATATATACAGCATTACAATATAGAATAGTACAATATAATGTTTTACAAACCTCCACGTGTCAAGGTATAATCAAAAATAAAATAATATTATTAAATCTAATATAATTCAGATTATATTATTTCTACGCGACGGTTCATTGGTCCAACCAATTCTATTTAAATAAACTAAATAACACTAAATAAAAAAATACAAAAATCAATATACATAAAATCAACATTTCTACTTTTATAACTAATTAAAAATATATAATAAACTAAATAACATTAACTAAAAACACAAAAATCACTAGACGAAATTAACATTTATAATTATTACATAATACACAACTAATAAAATAACTAATTAAAAATCTAAATATAAATATATTATAAACTTAAAAACAACTGCATTGAAAATATATAATACGTTAGTCTGCTACATATAGGTATCTATTAGGTACCTATTACGTACCTATTAAGTACCTATTAATATCTTCACAATCTATAATTTACAACTCATTATCAATATCTCTTGTTCTTATTACCTAGTGAAGCTTAGTAATATATATCTCGCATATCTTTTAAACAATTCAGACTTATTATATATAACATCCCACATCCAATGTTACATATTAACATCGTATTAATATATAAATTCATTTATTTTTAAATTTGCCCTGCCCACTAAAACATTTCGGATACGCCCCCTTTTATTAATAAAGCTTAACCCTTAGTTACGTTTGGAAACTGTAGCCTATATATATAATATATATATAATATATATATATATATATATATATATATATATATATATATATATATATATATAGGAAACAGCGGTTGTTAATGTTTTCTCAGTGGTAGCGTTTCAGATAAGTGAACATCACTTCGCCTACTAATACAACCCTATTCGCCTACTCCCCTGCCCACTACAGACACACCGACTGATCGTAAGTTACGCCAGCGCCTACTTCCGTGACTTTATACTGGCTGAAGGTGACTCCGGTCGTCGTGAGATCAGCTTCAAGGACACATTCCCTAGCGAACCTTTCCGCCAGGTGATGCGGTTTATCTACACAGGCAGTATTGTGTTTACAATGGAAAATATAGAATACATATATGATATCGCCACCTATCTGAAGGTTAGCATATTACTATTATCTATATTACTTATATTATCTGTTTGTGTATACCGAGAATATCGTCTGCTCTATATCTTATCATCAGAGGCGTATTAAAATGATAGAACGCAAACACACCGGATTTATTTATAAGTCAATAACAATGACTCACGCTCAATGGAAGTCGCCCATAGTTCAACGGGAACATTTACATGCAATTATAAATGCAAATATATATGTATTTAAATAGAATATTAATAATGTATTAACATATCTGTACATAACCAATACGTCTCGCTTACCTGACAGATCTCTACCCTCTTGAAGAACTGTAAGGAATACCTGGATAAGTGCGAAGTGTACATTGAGTAATTACGTAATACTATGTGAAGGTCAAAGCTGCGACAGTGCTGCTAGTTACGTCATACAGCGGATATTATTGGAAGCTACACGATTCTAATTAATGAAATAAAACAAATCTCGAACAAATATTTAACTCATTTACATATAATACTATAACGATAATGTTTAACCATATAGAATATTAGTAATGATTATAACAGCATTATATATATATTTAAATTCTGTAAAAGTAAGCTTATTCTAATAAATACACTTACGATATGCCAATAACCTAAATACCATGTTGAATACCGAATACGCGGTGAACTAGGCTAAAGTATCTTAACACGGTTATCCTGCAACATTGGCAAACTTACCCTTAAGTACTTATTAAGTAATTATTCTTAAGTACTGTATTTTATTTTTATTTCTTTTTATAACTTCTTGTAAATTATAAGAGTATAAAAAAATATAAGAGAAAAAACAAGACATAATTCGAATCGAACTTCGGACATCTTACCTCCATCTATATCATAAGTTACTGGTATTCTAGTCTTCATATGCCACTCTATATAATATATACACTAGCAATATACAGATATATATATTACTGGGATACATTTGATTTGAGTAAAACAAGAATAGGTATTATAGTTATTTTATATCTTCTTTCATCTGATACCAGAACATAATAAAACTGTTTAAAGTGCTGTCTTGGCTATATTATCAGAATATCTTATTTCTCAAATCTCAAATTTTCGGATTTACTTTTACATTAAATATTTTCAAAATTTTAGAGATTCTTATTTATTCTCACAAATTATTCCATTTATCACTTAGATTATTATCATTATAATTATTATTGTAATTATATTATTTAAACTAAGTAAATTGAATTATTATTTCGTAAATTATGTATCTTAATATATATACTATTTGATCAAATATTGTATTCTCTTTTTTAAGTCTATAGACTATAGTATACTATAGTATAATTTAGTAATATAGTATACTTCTTTATAAAGATAAAATCTCATCTAAAGTTTTTTTATTTTCTTGATATCCGAATTATTATTTAATTAGAATTTTATATTTTGTTAAAAATGATTCTAATCTATTGTAAATAATGTTTTCACTCATGTATTATTAGAAGAATTACATATATGTATATATAGGTGGTCTATACTTGAAAATAAATAATAATTATTTTATTTATTATATATTGGCCTTATTAAAGCAATTTTCATACTACCAGGACAATATTATTACCTTGTGTTATACCATGACTAAGTAGTTTGACTTATCGAGAAGTAACAATTGCATATTATTATAATGTAGTTAATATAGTTTCTGCAATCTGAAATTGTCTAAAACTAATCTATTGTGGATCTAGCATATTAACATGAAATAATGCTTTACCACAACTTTTTCAATAATTTTACTAATAAAAGGTAATTTTGATATTGACCTATAATTGGATAGCATTTCTTTATCGAGATTATGTTTATTTAGAAGATGTACAACTACTACAAGCTCTAACGTGTATGTGACCATTTATTGTCGCAGTAATAAGATAATTATTAACAACCGTGGGTATAAAATGTGTTAGAAAATAAAAAAAGATCCTGATATAAGGAAATAGGAGGAGAGGATATGATAATCATATTTACTTTTTATAATCACATACGTAGGTAAAAAGATACTAGATAAAAAGTCATTGAAATGATTAAAATCATAAGAATATATTTTACAAATAGTTGACATTATTATATAATATTTATATATTTAGATAGATAGTTTATCGTAGTTAAACAAAATAAAACGATATGAAACGAAAAAAGTATATATAAAATCATAATAAATAAATTATTTATTTACACGGGCCGATAAAAATAAACTTGAAATATAATAACAAGAGACTTTTAAAATTGTCAAGAGAATTTATCAGTGATGCTATTAAACAGATTATTAATTGGTATATTGTATACAGTTATAAACAAACAGTGTATAACCCCACCACCTATTTTTATAATTCTATTATTCGTAATTAGATTGTATTCTGTTATATCACTTCCTGTTTACACTATTATTTATATTATTGTATTTATTTTCTAGTATATATAATCTACCAGAATCACTGTAAATATAAGTAATTTATTATTTATTTTTTCAAATACCATTTATTGTATATTATATCTATCTAAGCAAATTATCATTTTTAATTTATATTTCTTATTACTCATATGATTTCATAATGTATATCTTCATATGTATAATATAATGAATATGTCATTCATGCTTCATTGATTTTGCTATTTGTATTTACACATAAATTAAATTAACAATAGGACATTGAATTGAATATTTATTACTTTTAGATTCTTTACAATTTTTACTTTTAAATATATTTATATTTCTTTACAAATTTTCTATTTCATTTTAAATTATCTTATATTTTTATATTCAATATTATATATAATACCTATTAGTAATATATTATATGTATATACATTTAAATGAATGACACAGTATGTATAGTTAAATAATACACAGATATAATATTATTTATATATTTTAACTAATATATTATATTTATACATATCTACATTATTTACTAATTATAATTCAGCTTGTATTATACTTGATTATATATTTTAATATTTTTCTTTAACATTTTTTTTGTCTACCATGCCAGTGTTTCAAAAAGAAGAAATCAATAATCTGAGAATTTCTCAGATTTAACTAATATAGTCAATACTTTAGTATCAAGAATTGATAATTTGACTGAGAATCTTGGTATTAAAGATAAAGTGATATTTGATTTGGAGAATAAAATGAATGCTCTTGAACAATACTCCAAAATAAATAACTTAATAATTTCCGGGCCTTAAGGATTTTTAGATTCTGATAATCCCAGATCTGATTTTATTGAATTTGTGGATGTTGAATTAAATGAAAATTATCTAGCCGAGTTCATAAAAGAGGTGGAGGAGTTCTAATTTATGTTAAAAAAAATATCTCATTTAATATACTATCTTTAATTACTAATAAATTGTTTGATTGAATTAATATTAAATAATAATAAAAACATTATTTTTAGTTCTATATATAGAACTCCAAACATCGATAATTATCGACATTATAATGTTTCATTTACTATGTTTTTCAATTTATTATTTCCAACTTTATTTAAATATGTTGATAGAAAAATGATAATTTGTGGTGATTTCAATATTGATTTAAAAAATTTTAACATTTGTAAAAATGCAGAAATATTTTTTAGACAAATTTCATGAGTTAGGATATTCTCCTATGATAAATAGGTCAACTAGAATTGATTTAAATAAAAATTATTTTACTATAATTGATAATTTTTTTTCAAATCTTTATTGTGCAAAATTTTCTGGCATTATTATATCTAATTTGTCAGATCATTTTCCAATTATATTATCATTAGATATAAATAAAAGTAATCGATTAAATATTGTTAATACATATAATACTAAACATAATTTAATTAATGATGTTACTGTTTATCATTTTTCAAATTTTTTAAAAACTGTCAACTGGAATTTTTTAAAAACTGATAATTCAGAAACTTCATGGAATTTATTTATTGATTTTTTTATTCATAAATTTAATATTTATTGCCCTATATATGAAAATAGAACATATAAAAAAAATGTATTCCATGGAATACAAAAGAAATTAAAAAAAAATGTAGGATTAAACAAAAACTTTATAAAAAATATAAATTAACGAATAACGAAAATGACTTAATCAAGTACAAGTTGTTTAAAAATGCTTTAACTACTTTAATCCGTAATACTAAAAGAACATATTATTCAGATAAACTTCACAATTGCTCTGAAAGTAAAAATACTTGGGATATTTTGAATAATGTGATGAATAAATAAAAGCCTAACCCACTCCCTGATACATTTAAATCATGTGGAATTGAAATCACAGATCCATCTAAAATATCTAATACATTTAATATATTTTTTAGAGATATTGGTATTGAATTAGATGAAAATATTAGTAAGGATAATGTCGATGATTACAAATATTACTTAAATTCACCTAATATCAATAGTTTCTATATTACTCCATGTAATGAAAATGAGCTTTTAAAAATTATATTAAATTTTAAATCTAAAACATATGTTTTATAGATATCTATAGATAATTTTGGTATTTCAGTGAAGTTATTAAAATGTATTGCAATTAATATAATAACTCCTTTATCTTATTTAATTAATTTATCTCTTGAAACTGGTATTGTACCAGCTATATTGAAAATTTCTAGAATAATACCTTTATTTAAAAAGGGTGATACAAAATTATTTACTAATTACCGTCCAATTTCACTTACAAGTCAATTCTTAAAAATTGTAGAAAAGGTATTTTATGTTTGTTTTTATTCGTTTTTAAATCATTTTAATATTTTATCTAATAGTCAGTTCGGTTTTAGAAAAAATTTAAATACTACTCATGCAATTTTTAATCTTCAAACACAAATATGTAATAGCTTTAGAAATAATAAAATAGGTGCAGCTATTTTTATTGATCTTAAAAAGGCATTTGACACTGTTAACCATGACATTTTATTTAGTAAACTAGAAAATATAGGTATACGTGGAATTTCCTTAAAATGGATTAAAAGTTATTTTACAAATAGATATCAGACTGTTAACTTTAAAAACTACTTATCTGATCAAATTGGTGTTCCACAAGGAACAATTTTAGGTCCTATATTTTTTCTTATTTATATTAATGATTTAATATGTTCATCTTCAATATGCAATTTTACTATGTTTGCCGATGATAAAACTTTGTATTTTGATGATTATAATCAAGTATTTCTAGATACACTAATAAAAAAGGAATTATTTAATATAAATAAATGGTTTATTTCAAATAGACTTACGTTAAATATTAATAAAACCTGTTATATGTTATTCAATAATAGATTATCCCATATTAATATCTTAATAAATAATATAAATTTAACAAGAGTTAAATCTACATATTTTTAGGTATAATAATTGATGAGAATTTAGATTGGAAACTACACATATTATATCTAATTAGATTTATTTAAAAAAAAATAATTTGGATAACTAATATAATTTCTAAATTTGTAAACCAAAAGGCCTTGCTGCATGTATATAATTCAATTTTTTTACCACATATTAATTATTGTATAATATTATGGGGTAATACTTATAAGACTAACACATTATGCATCAATATTTTACAAAAAATAATTATTCGTATTATACATAATAAACCTTATCTTTATCATACTAAGGATTTATTTAAATTCAACAATATATTACCTTTCAATGACTTAGTAAAATATAATACTTGTGAATTCATGTTTAAAGTATATAATAATGTTCACCGTGAAATAATAATCAATCATTTTAGTAAAAAATCTATTATTTATACAATTCGTGACATAAATAACTTTAATATTCCTTCATCAAAATTAAATATATGTTCACATTGCCTTATAATTATTTATCCCTAGGTATGAAATTCACTATGTAATTCTTTAAAAAAAATTTCAAATTTAAATAAATTCAAAAAAAAATTAAAATTATCTCTTATAATAAAGTTGATTAAAATAATTTCAAATTTTATTTTTTCTGACTTAAATAAAATTAGTTTTATTGTTTTTACTTTTATTACTTTATGACATAATATAAAATTACAAAAACATATATTATTAATTATAAATTAACAGTATTAAAAAAAATGTATTTAATTAAAAATTATAAATTAAATTATATCTTTTATCCGATTGATTAAAATAATTTCAAATTTTATTTTTTCCGACTTAAATAAAATTAGTTTTATTATTTTTACATTTATTACTTTCTGACATAATATAAAATTACAAAAATATAAATATAAATTAATACTATTAATTATAACATATCAGTATTACAAAAAAAATTATTTAAAAATGTTCAGTATTATATGTTTCATTTTTATTATATCATTTTACCTATTTATCTAATATATTTGTTTCTTTTTTCTCTTATTTCTTTTATATTTAAATATTGGCTTACTCCTATTTAGGTTCTCTATGTTTTATTTTATTTCATTCTTGATGTATTTCTTCGATTTTAATTTTATTATTTTATCATTTATTTATCTATTATTACATGATGATTACATTTAGTTACATGATAAGTTTCATTTTATTTTTGTTATCATATATATGTAAACAGGAAGTCATATTATTATAACATTATTATTTATTTATTATTCTTATCTATAATGAAACTTATCATGTTAATAAAGGGGTAATTGTCTCGATAAGCAACACTGCTTCTGTAATTACCCTGACATTGCCTAAATCTGATAATAATAATAATATACCCAAGTTATTATCATTAATGCGGTTTAACTATATCTCAGTAAGACAACTACTATCTAGTAACTATCTTTCATATATTCAGAACAATTTTAATTTTTCTTATTACGATTTATTATATTTATATGAATAATGTAATACGTTAAATTTAATACCTTAATGACTTTATTTGTTATTGTTTTAACTTTATACCGATCACCACCTGTCTAAGTTTCCTTTGCTTGTCAACCTATGATTTATATCTATTTGAATACATCTTTACTGTTGTAGGATATATTAATACCTACTATTCTACCTTAATTACCAATGTTATTAAAGGTTAAAGATCATTGTTTTAACTGTGATGCATTATATTGGAACATATATACTTGAACACTATTTTCTAGGTATACTTTTAATAATTGTGTTAAAATAGTCTGTAAAAATTAATAATTTTTATTCTATTGTTGATATTAGATGAAGCTATATATTTAAATATGAATATACATGTATACATATACTATTATTTTAATGTATTCGCCGTTATTAACTAGAAATCTATCCTATGTGCCAAGATTACTTATATATTTATTATAATACTAGGTTATTTATAATTTGTATAATAGTACATTTATTTTTTTCTAATATTATTAACTTACTATTAATATTAGCCATGAATTAATTTGTAATCTTCAATATGGGGATATATATATATATAATGTTAATTATTTATACAAAATATAATATATATATATATATATAATATAAATATAAATATATATAATTTTATAATCCTATATATTACAATTTAAAAATTGCAGTTTTTAAAACTATGGTCATGATATATGATAGGGACAAAGTTAACTGTTCTGTAAACAGTCTGACTTAATAAGTAATACCTCTATAGTATAGAGTCTATACTATACCGGTTACATCATACCAATTCATTTAATATCTTAAACCGTTTAAATAATAATATTACCTAATTGTATATAAAATATAATTCTTGTTAAAATGTGATTACCTTATTATTAAAAATAAACAATATGTCCTAGTAATGTGTTATACAATATATAGAAGTCATTCGCATTAACATAACATATATCTATTTAAATGTGTATTAGTGATAAGATTTATATGATTTATTATAAATACTTATATACTTGTATATAAGTGTTATAGAATATAATAAAGTTCTGGGGCTTAAATAAGCTTAAATAATAAATAATGAAAACATTTATTTAAATGATTGCACGTAATCAATAATAACAGTAATACGATGATTGATAGCGTGTAATTAAAGATATAATTATTATAATTAATGACTCGTATAAATAATGATAAATATATACATTAATGATAAATCGTTTTAAAATAAGTGTGTTTCAAAGAAAACAGTTACATAGTTGTCAATAACAAACAAATATGAAAAAAGAGTACAGCGTATACATGAAATATAAATAATGAGATGATTTTTATAAATACATGTTATTAATATATTTTATACATTCTAAATAATAGATAAACTTTAGTTAAATGATTAATATATAGATAATATATAAAAACAAATATTTAATTTATCTTTTGACTATGTTATTTATTTAATAACTTTTTCTGTTATTAATTAGTTACATATTCCAAACATTATATATAACTTTATTACCAGTAATAAATAAGCTATAAAATGTGTGATTATATTTTAAAAACCTGCAGTAGTAAGCCTACCCTTAATGAATTGAGTATTGTATTTAGCTTTTCAACGAAATTTACTTGAAACTGTTTTCCCGGTTATAAATTGTGTAGTGCTTTCGAACTTAGGTGATACTGTTTTTCCAGTTATGAATAAAGTAGTTCTTTCGAATTTAGGTGATACTGTTTTCCCAGTAATAAATTGTGTAGTTTTTTTGAACTTAGATGAAACTGTTTTTCCAGTTTTGAATAGAGTAGATTTTTCGAATTTAGGTGATACTGTTTTTCCAGTTATAAATTGTGTAGTTCTTTTGAACTTAGGTGAAATTGTTTTTCCAGTTATAAATAAAGCAGTTCTTTCGAATTTAGGTGATACTGTTTTTCCGGTTATAAATTGTGTAGTTCTTTTGAACTTAGATGAAACCGTTTTTCCAGTTTTGAATAGAGTAGATCTTTCGAATTTAGGTGATACTGTTTTTCCAGTTATAAATTGTGTAGTTCTTTTGAACTCGGGTGAAACTGTTTTTCCAGTTATGAATATAGTTCCTGTGAATAAATAAGGAGTTGTATTATACTTAGTCGTAGACATTGGATGACTTCTTTGAGTTACGTCCATTTTAAACGTAGGTGTTAATGGCTGTCTAGTTGATTTACTTTGATCTGAAACTTGAATAGTAATAGATGATCCATGGCCTATGGTTTTACCTGTATTAACATTTGTTGTACTTGGAAATTTATCGGAAACAGTTCTTCCTGTAATAAAATCTGTTGTACTTGGATATTTATCGGAAACAGTTCTTCCTGTAATAAAATCTGTTGTACTTGGATATTTAGCGGAAACAGTTCTCCCTGTAATAAAATCTGTTGTACTTGGATATTTATCGGAAACAGTTCTCCCTGTAATAAAATCTGTTGTACTTGGATATTTATCGGAAACAGTTCTTCCTGTAATAAAATCTGTTGTACTTGGATATTTAGCGGAAACAGTTCTCCCTGTAATAAAATCTGTTGTACTTGGATATTTATCGGAAACAGTTCTCCCTGTAATAAAATCAGTTGTACTTGGATATTTAGCGGAAACAGTTCTCCCTGTAATAAAATCGGTTGTACTTGGATATTTAGCGGAAACAGTTCTCCCTGTAATAAAATCTGTTGTTCTTGGATATTTAGCGGAAACAGTTCTTCCTGTAATAAAATCTGTTGTACTTGGATATTTAGCGGAAACAGTTCTCCCTGTAATAAAATCGGTTGTACTTGGATATTTAGCGGAAACAGTTCTCCCTGTAATAAAATCTGTTGTTCTTGGATATTTATCGGAAACAGTTCTTCCTGTAATAAAATCTGTTTTACTTGGATATTTATCGGAAACAGTTCTTCCGTATCTAAATGTTGTTTTACGTGGGAATGTATTAGTAACAGTTCGACCGGTATTAAATACTGTGGTTTTTCTCGAAGAGGTGGTTATCGTATCGTCTGTTCTATTGTTGTCTTGTGTGCTGGTTTCTGTACTCGTAGGACCTGTAAAAGTTGAACCTGTACCAGTTATTGTGATTCCAGTTGTATTTGTTTCTATCGTTACTGTAAAGGTTGAACTAGTATCAGTTATTATAGTACCAGTTGTATCATTACCATTTGGACTCGTAACATTTGTTACTATAACAGTTGTACCTGTACCGATTATTGTTGTTCCAGTTGTATCATTTCCAACTGGACTCGTCAAAGTTGAATTAATACCAGTAATAGTTGTTTCGGTCGTATCGTTGCCAGTTTGACTTGTAACAGTTGAACCTGTAAAGGTTGAATCTATTCCCGTTGTATAATTTCCAGTTGTTCCTGTTCCTGTAAATGTTGAATCGGTACCATTTATTGTTGTTTCGTTACCAGTTGAACTCGTAATAGTTGTTCCTGTAAATGTTGAATCTGTACCATTTATGGTTGTTTCAGTTGATCCGGTAAATGTTGAATCTGTACCATTTATTGTTGTTTCAGTTGATCCGGTAAAAGTTTGACTTGTACCATTTACTGATGTTCCAGTGGTATCGTTACCAGTGGGTCCAGTAAAAGTTGTCTCTGTAACAGTTGAACCTGTACCGGTTGAACCTGTACCATTTACTGTTGTTCCAGTTGTATCATTTCCATTTAGTAGAGTTGTTCCTGTGACAGTTGACTCGGTAACATTCGTACTTGTCTCTGTAGTTTCTGTAGTATCGCTGGTAGTGTTCGTAAAGCTGTAGGTCGTGTTCGGAGACAAAGTAGAGAGTTCTGTAGAAATGTAGGTGTTAGGGTAAATAAAGTACATTTAATTATACTTGAATTATTAATTGTTTTAATTAATATACCTATGAATTAAATATGTATTTAAATCTATATAATAATGTATCAGAAAAGGATTGTATAACTTTTATTGATTTAACACGCTATAATTTCATGATATTTTTTGAGTAGATTAATAGTTATAATTATATTAGATACATTCTACGTAATGAAATACATAACTAAATGATTGTATAATGCTAATGGATTACCATAGATTACTATTGAACAGATATATAACTGTAGAAACGAGCGTCTCATTACATATGTTGATAATAGAAGATAGAAAACAGCCTGTTAAACGAACCGTAACAATCTTCTTCCATCGTGGCACCTTTATCTGCTGTGGTCATATCATCCGGACAAGAGAGGCATTCGGTTCCGTTCAGAGAATACGAGCTTCGTTCGCATAGTTCACATTCCTTGCTGACGTCATTGTAATCTTCTCCGGGCTTACACGGGTCAGGCTCTAGTAGAATTCATAGGTGGCAATAGTAGTAGTAGTAGTAGTAGTAGTAGTAGTGTTGGTAGTAGTAGTAGTAGTAGTAGTAGTAGTAGTAGTAGTAGTAGTAATAGGAGTAGTAGTGGTAGTGATAGGTGGCAGTAGTAGTAGTAGTAGTAGTAGTAGTAGTAGTAGTAGTAGTAAAATGTAACACTAATAAATTATAAACTTCTATAAATGATTATAAGGTAATAATTGTAGTTAATGAAATAATGTAATCATAGAAATATTTTAAATATCATAGGTATATATATATTCCTTATTTAGTTATAATCTGCGAGAAAACTAAAATATCATTATCATTATCAATAGTATTATGTAGATAGTATTATCTTTATCATTATCATTATAATAAGACAACATGTTACTCTTTATATTGTATTGTCCGGGACCCCTCACAGTTATTTATAACATGTATAAGTCTATGACTTATTCAGGGTTCCATTTGTATCTACTATTTGTATTATATTCAAGATATATATATATGTGATTTAAATAAATATTATAATTATAATATTATAATCATTTACCATGACTAATATTATTAACATTATTATTATAACCTACGCACTGGGCGACGTTCGTCGAAGTTTTAGTTTTGGTGATTGTACCGATAGGGCAAGGGTTGCAGATCACCTGTCCCCTCTTGCCTTGGTAACGACCTATTCCGCACGGTTTGCAATGTTTGACGTCGGAGTCATAGTAGTAACCCGCGTTGCAATCACCTGTATAGAACAGCAGTTGAATAACTATCGATATTACGGTATATTGTATCATTATGCAATCATGATAATGATAATTGTTATGTATTTATTATATATAAATGTATATTAATATAAAAAAAAACGTATAAAAGAAGTAATAAATGAAGACAAAAACGGGCCTCTTTGTTTTAAAATAATATTATTTTTATTCAGTGTTCGGGCCTGAGGTTATAGGAGGTCTTGCTCGAACCGACCCAAAATATCAAATTTATAATTTTATGTAAATAATAATTGCATGACAATAATGTCATGTCAAGGTAAAAGAATGATAAAAAGTTAAAAGTAAAATAACGTATTTACAAGTAATCAAATATATGCGAATGCCTACATTATTTTTATTTTTACTTTTTATTAGTCAATTTTTTGTATTTTAAGGTATATCAGTATTATAAATAGCAATATCCAATTCATATTTAAGGTGTCGATATATCCAATCTAGGATACAAATAAAAAAATCATTATCTTCAATATACAGGTAGATACCTACATACACAGGTACGTACCTTATACTCTACCCTTATACCCTACATGTATGTACATTAATTATGTACTTTCTAGCTTTAATTTTGTTTACTATGGAAATTGATTAACGAAATAATAAACTATTAACGAAGATTTTATAAATATAGAATAGGATATAATAGTATTTTAGTATTACTATGACGGAGAGACAGTATCCATTAGTTTCTGAGCGTTAACCTTTATGTGCGATACAAGTTGTATCATACAACCAATAACTGCTATATAGTATAAAGAATAACATGTGTATCATTATGAATATATATTAATAGTAAATACAAACTTAAATTAGAGCATTTAAACTAATACTAATTAATTATAATTTAATTGTACTTTTATCTCGTGACTCTTGAATCGTCGGGGAATATGAATATTTCACACATCAACAATGACGTCATACATCGCGGCTATAGTTATGCGTAATAATGTTATATAACACACACACAATAGGTATTAGCTTATCGTTACTATAACGACACGCGGCGCCACAACTGACACATTGACACGCGGCGCCACAACTGACACATTGACACGTGACACCCTATAGATCCGTCACTCAACATCACGTGACTAACTGATACAATCTGACAGGTCAGTGGAGGCGGTGTCCACCGTAGTGGTGTTGGCCGGACAAGCTACGCACGCGTCGTCCGATAGGCGTCTCTTTTCGGGCATGAACGTCGCTACGGGACAGTCTTCGCACTGATGACCCGCTCGCTTGTATACTGTGCCGGCGGTACAGAGAACTAAGGGAGGAGGACGGGTAGGGTAGTGTAGGGTAGGGTAGGGTAGGGTAGGGTAGGATAGGGTAGGGTAGGGTAGGGTGTATTAATAGTCATGCGACCTCGGTATAAATATACTATTCGCAAGTAAGATAGCGATGGAGACATCCGCAATAGAAATAACTAAAATTAAATAATGATGATAAATTGTGCGAGGGAGTGTGTAATAAAGTGCAGTTCGGTATATAATGTGCGTGTATATATGTATGTGTGTGTATGTGAGTGTATGTGTATGTGTATATGTAGAGTTGATGCGATGTGTAGGGGATGTATCATGTAAACATGTATGATGCATATTTAGTTGCTAATGTGGTAATTTATAAAAACGTTTAAAATCTATATTATAATTTTAATATATACGCGTGGAAGTGTGTTTAATTATTAAGCTAATTTATTTATTATATACATAGATGTAAAATATTAATATAACAGCCTTTGTGGATCAGTTTGCTAAGGCGTTAGACTCACAAGCAGTATGACGCGGGTTAAAGTATTGTCCGGACCATTCAAATAGGTCTTAAAATACTATTTAAAAGTGATCTTTCATACTTGTATATAATAAATGATCGAATCTCGTTAAAATCATGGATGCCTTAACATTAGAGTGGTTTCGAAAGGACATTAGAGCTATATAAGGTTATAAGTGAAAACGTTATCTGAGTTCCTGGATGAGATGAAAGGACTCCACTAAAATAACAATAACAATAATCAAATAGACTGTAAGATAATAAACAACACCGTCGGCAATGTAAACAAACCGCATCTGTTGTTGTCAACGACTTGAGATCCCCTATCGCACGTAACTTGAGGGTATATGTTGAACGTTTTCATGTTTATTAATTCGGTTTCGGGCATAGACTGTGTCGTGGATGGGGGCGTATTAAAGTGGGCGTATACGTTTATTTAGATGGGCGTGTCTGTATATTTAGATTGGCGTGTTGGAGTATTTATATAAATTAAAAAAGCATAAGTCTGCACAGGCGTGTCCGTTTAATTATTTATAATATTGTAAATCATTTAAATGTATAGAAATATTGATTTATTTGAATAATACTAGTAAATTAGTTATAATATATGTGTATAATCTAATTAAATTATGTATTGAGTTATATATTATTCCAAAATGTAATGTATATTTATTAGTTACATCAGTGTATTTAATTAATAATCAACCTTATAAATATAATTATATAAATATTTAATTAATAATATATTACTCTACAGGTTAGGTAGTATTCAGCTTATGTAAAAATATGAACGAATTCAAAAAATATGTCGGTGGACTCAAATATTCAAACAATGTATTTTATTTTTTATATTTTATATTTTTGTTTAATTTTCGTTAATTTGTCGTTAATTTTTGACTGTAAATCTTGTTATAATATTTATTTTGTTATAATAGTCATAGTTTATTATAACGACGTATTTATCAATTAATACAACTGTAGAATTTCAAATATCGATTTATAAAATAAAAATTAAACAATCAATACAGGGATGTGATGTACGATAATAATTTATTTTAATTCGAATAATAATTAAATTTGTTTATATTCTATTATATTACGCCAGTGTGTGTGTTTTATGTTATATGATATATGATATAACTCATATCGGTGCTTGTTAACTGGGGGTCATTTACTCAATTGCAAAAAATATCCAAACAGGTCAAATAAATTACCCATTTAAAAGATGTAATATCATAATGATCTACGTCGTTTACATTATCTGTATTTCAACACTTCGACTCTAAATTATCATATAAATATTGTGGAATAGCGATTACATGGCAATATGCATTGTATAAGAGATTAACAGAAGTAGTTAATTACTTTGGGACGTCCTTTTATATAGAATAAAGGAAATAAGGACATGTCGATGAAATGTGACCAATGGAATATATTGCACATATTTAAAAATAGATATACATGAATTTCTTAGTTTGAATATATATATATATATATATATATATTTCTATAGAACGACATAGAATAAATATACATTTTTATTTGCCACCGATGTCTTAAAAAATGCAGTGAATTATGTTGGACTAATATATATATATATATATATATACACACACATACATACACGCAGATATACAAATACATACGAATACATACATACACACATACATACCCATATACATGCTTACACACTTACCTTTATATGAAACACCTTGTCGTGAAGAAGTGCCTGTGCGAATGCCTCCACCATTGACAGATCGTTAGCGATTCTCAACCTGTGAGGTCATAGGTCAGAGGTCATTCATAACGGTTACGTAAGGCCTCTATTGGGTTATAATGCCTCTATGACCTCTATAGGTCGGAGGTTAAACTCCAGGCATCACAACGATATCGAGACTTAACTCTATAGACCCGTGTAGGGCACATTACAACTCTATACATCAACCCCATAGATAGTTTACAAAAACTGTAAAATACAAATCTATGATCAACCCCCAAAACCCAAACATGACATAACTAAGCATAGTCATAAGGTTCTATTAGGCTTGTTTGGAGGGGTTAACATGCTTCAGTACAATGGTACTGGCAAGTAACGATATCGAAATTCGAATTCAGGTTTATTTCTCTCTAATTCGAGTGTACGTATATAACAATAACAATAATCATAATAATACTTATTAGAAGAATATCCGTTGATTTCTTTTTCTAGTTTATAATATCGATATTCTTTTTTCTCTAAAATCGCCGCATATTCTCGTCTGCGATTATTTCAGTAACCGTGTGAACGCGTCTAAATATACATCCTAACTTGGTGTGCAACATTACTTAAGTGTGTGCTAACTTGGTGTGATATGCTACCTAAGTATACATCCTAACTTGCTGTGCAACATTACTTAAGTGTGCTAACTTGCTGTGATATGCTACCTAAATATACATCCTAACTTGCTGTGCAACATTACTTAAGTGTGCTAACTTGGTGTGATATGCTACCTAAGTATACATTCTAACTTGCTGTGCAACATTACTTAAGTGTGCTAACTTGCTGTGATATGCTACCTAAGTATACATCCTAACTTGCTGTGCAACATTACTTAAGTGTGTGCTAACTTGGTGTGATATGCTACCTAAGTACATCCTAACTTGCTGTGCAACATTACTTAAGTGTGCTAACTTGCTGTGCAACATTACTTAAGTGTGCTAACTTGGTGTGCTACCTAAGTATACATCCTAACTTGCTGTGCAATATTACTTAAGTGTGCTAACTTGCTGTGCAACATTACTTAAGTGTGTGCTAACTTGCTGTGCAACATTACTTAAGTGTGTGCTAACTTGGTGTGATATGCTACCTAAGTATACATCCTAACTTGCTGTGCAACATTACTTAAGTGTGTGCTAACTTGGTGTGATATGCTACCTAAGTATACATCCTAACTTGCTGTGCAACATTACTTAAGTGTGCTAACTTGCTGTGATATGCTACCTAAATATACATCCTAACTTGCTGTGCAACATTACTTAAGTGTGCTAACTTGGTGTGATATGCTACCTAAATATACATCCTAACTTGCTGTGCAACATTACTTAAGTGTGCTAACTTGCTGTGATATGCTACCTAAATATACATCCTAACTTGCTGTGCAACATTACTTAAGTGTGTGCTAACTTGGTGTGATATGCTACCTAAGTACAGGCTAACTTGCTGTGCAACATTACTTAAGTGTGTTCTAACTTGGTGTGATATGCTACCTAAATATACATCCTAACTTGCTGTGCAACATTACTTAAGTGTGCTAACTTGGTGTGATATGCTACCTAAATATACATCCTAACTTGCTGTGCAACATTACTTAAGTGTGTGCTAACTTGGTGTGATATGCTACCTAAGTATACATCCTAACTTGCTGTGCAACATTACTTAAGTGTGCTAACTTGGTGTGATATGCTACCTAAGTATACATCCTAACTTGCTGTGCAACATTACTTAAGTGTGTGCTAACTTGCTGTGCAACATTACTTAAGTGTGTGCTAACTTGGTGTGCAACATTACTTAAGTGTGTGCTAACTTGGTGTGATATGCTACCTAAATATACATCCTAACTTGCTGTGCAACATTACTTAAGTGTGTGCTAACTTGGTGTGATATGCTACCTAAATATACATCCTAACTTGCTGTGCAACATTACTTAAGTGTGTGCTAACTTGCTGTGCAACATTACTTAAGTGTGTGCTAACTTGGTGTGCAACATTACTTAAGTGTGTGCTAACTTGGTGTGATATGCTACCTAAGTATACATCCTAACTTGCTGTGCAACATTACTTAAGTGTGTGCTAACTTGGTGTGATATGATACCTAAATATACATCCTAACTTGCTGTGCAACATTACTTAAGTGTGCTAACTTGCTGTGATATGCTACCTAAGTATACATCCTAACTTGCTGTGCAACATTACTTAAGTGTGTGCTAACTTGGTGTGATATGCTACCTAAATATACATCCTAACTTGCTGTGCAACATTACTTAAGTGTGTGCTAACTTGCTGTGCAACATTACTTAAGTGTGTGCTAACTTGGTGTGCAACATTACTTAAGTGTGTGCTAACTTGGTGTGATATGCTACCTAAATATACATCCTAACTTGCTGTGCAACATTACTTAAGTGTGCTAACTTGCTGTGATATGCTACCTAAGTATACATCCTAACTTGCTGTGCAACATTACTTAAGTGTGTGCTAACTTGGTGTGATATGCTACCTAAATATACATCCTAACTTGCTGTGCAACATTACTTAAGTGTGTGCTAACTTGCTGTGCAACATTACTTAAGTGTGTGCTAACTTGGTGTGCAACATTACTTAAGTGTGTGCTAACTTGGTGTGATATGCTACCTAAGTATACATCCTAACTTGCTGTGCAACATTACTTAAGTGTGCTAACTTGCTGTGATATGCTACCTAAGTATACATCCTAACTTGCTGTGCAACATTACTTAAGTGTGTGCTAACTTGGTGTGATATGCTACCTAAATATACATCCTAACTTGCTGTGCAACATTACTTAAGTGTGTGCTAACTTGGTGTGATATGCTACCTAAATATACATCCTAACTTGCTGTGCAACATTACTTAAGTGTGTGCTAACTTGGTGTGATATGCTACCTAAGTATACATCCTAACTTGGTGTGCAACATTACTTAAGTGTGTGCTAACTTGGTGTGATATGCTACCTAAGTATACATCCTAACTTGCTGTGCAACATTACTTAAGTGTGTGCTAACTTGGTGTGATATGCTACCTAAATATACATCCTAACTTGCTGTGCAACATTACTTAAGTGTGTGCTAACTTGCTGTGCAACATTACTTAAGTGTGTGCTAACTTGGTGTGCAACATTACTTAAGTGTGTGCTAACTTGGTGTGATATTCTACCTAAGTATACATCCTAACTTGCTGTGCAACATTACTTAAGTGTGTGCTAACTTGCTGTGCAACATTACTTAAGTGTGTGCTAACTTGGTGTGATATGCTACCTAAGTATACATCCTAACTTGCTGTGCAACATTACTTAAGTGTGCTAACTTGGTGTGATATGCTACCTAAATATACATCCTAACTTGCTGTGCAACATTACTTAAGTGTGTGCTAACTTGCTGTGCAACATTACTTAAGTGTGTGCTAATTTGGTGTGATATGCTACCTAAGTATACATCCTAACTTGCTGTGCAACATTACTTAAGTGTGTGCTAACTTGCTGTGCAACATTACTTAAGTGTGTGCTAACTTGGTGTGCAACATTACTTAAGTGTGTGCTAACTTGGTGTGATATGCTACCTAAATATACATCCTAACTTGCTGTGCAACATTACTTAAGTGTGTGCTAACTTGGTGTGATATGCTACCTAAGTATACATCCTAACTTGCTGTGCAACATTACTTAAGTGTGTGCTAACTTGCTGTGCAACATTACTTAAGTGTGTGCTAACTTGGTGTGATATGCTACCTAAGTATACATCCTAACTTGCTGTGCAACATTACTTAAGTGTGTGCTAACTTGGTGTGATATGCTACCTAAGTATACATCCTAACTTGCTGTGCAACATTACTTAAGTGTGTGCTAACTTGGTGTGATATGCTACCTAAATATACATCCTAACTTGCTGTGCAACATTACTTAAGTGTGTGCTAACTTGGTGTGATATGCTACCTAAGTATACATCCTAACTTGCTGTGCAACATTACTTAAGTGTGTGCTAACTTGGTGTGATATGCTACCTAAATATACATCCTAACTTGCTGTGCAACATTACTTAAGTGTGTGCTAACTTGGTGTGATATGATACCTAAATACAGGCTAGAGACCTAGTAATTGTATACTTATGTGCACACTAACTTGGTATGTATGACCTTCATGACGATCTGGTAGTTCTTCGAGTAGTTGTTCAGCTTACATTTCAGGTCTATCGAATCGCAATCGTCTTCCTGGCAAAACTTAAACTCGTCCGCCATTCCTTTATTCCAAATTCTTAATAATTCTTTTACCTGATATTTAGTGAAACGTATGTTATGTGTTAAACCGACTAAGATGATTTTATAATACATGTTTAACTATATAAGTTGACTGGGTGGCTCAGTTTGCGTCAGACACACAAGCAGTAGGACACGGGTTTAAGACCCGTCCGTACCATTCAAATATATCTTAAAATAATATTTAGAAGTGATTTTATATAATTATGTATAAATAACTGATCGTTAAAATCACGAATGCCTTAAAATGAGATAGGCTTCGAATTGACATTAGAGAAATATGGTTATAAGTGAAAACTTCATCTAAGTTCCTGGATGAGATGAAAGAACTCCACCAAAATAACAATAACAATAAAAATACTTTTATTATTATTTTAGACATTTTTATATTTTACTAGTTAATTCAAGTAGAAATGAATCATTAGAGAATATCCATGGTTACATATATAAAAATTAAAACAACATAATTAATAGATGTTCAAAGATGAAAGGATTACGTAGATAATAAGATATAAAATGTAGAAGATAAATAATACATAATTTATTTATATTAATATAATTGCAATATATAACTCATACAGTATTAATTAAACTATGCTCTATTTAAATAATAATATAGTTATACAGTTCATACTATATATATTATATAGTATATACTATATACTATATGCCCTACATATACTATACATTATCTACCATACACTCCTTAATATATTAACGAAATATCACTTTATAATCAAACATTTATTTATTGAACGTATACGTTTATCTAGTAGGGGATACTTTAACGTGGAATACGCTACTGCCGCCATTATGACCTCTAGGTTGACCCCTGCTATAGCTATAACTAACCTTGGTCTGTATCTCAGCAGCCTTAGCATCGCTGTAGGCTTCCCCTCCTCGGTCGTAGTCCCAGCTGATCCGCACGTACAAGTAGGCATCGGATATATCTATAGTGGTGTATAACTAGTTAGAGGTTGCACAAGTTCCAGTGTGGCTCAGTTGGCAAGGCGTCTGACACACAAGCAGTAGGACGCGGGTTCGAGCCCCGTCCGGACCATTAAAATACGCCTTGCAATACTATTTAGAAGTTATCTTATATAATTGTGTATAACTAATTGATCGGCTCTCGTTAAAACCACGGATGAACATGGGAGCGGCTTCGAAGGGACATTAGAGCCATATATGGTTATAAGTGAAAACTTCATCTAAGTTCCTGGATGGGATGATAAGTCTCCACCTAAATAAAAATAACAATAACAATAACAATACTAATATAGAGAGAGTGGATATATTTAAGAAAATATATATTTACGATGATCCAGGCACGTAAACCTTTAGAGGAAGAGGGTAGCTAGGCATACATACCTATAAGGGAGGAGTCGATATGTATAACTTATATATATATATATATATATATATACAAATATGGATAAAGTATTACATAGTTAGATAGCACGTCGTTCGGATAAATTTACCGTCATATAGAAAGTAGTACAAAGCCAGCAGGGTTGCATCACTATAGGCATATAGAATGTAGAAGTGGAGCTTTCGTAATAAAAGTGAAATTTATGAATTTGAAAAAATGGCGCATGAAATAAAGTCGAATTACCGAGCTTTTTTTAATACAAAGTTTATATAGAGTTTATATACACTATATAATAATGGTATATTCTACCCTAGCTTACCCTACACTAACTTCCGCACGAAGGAAACTTGAAGTCGACGGCCGGATTAAGAAGGTTCCAGGTGCCGACGTGTGTGCAAGTGTACCACTCCGGGATGGAGCGCAAGAAACTCTTGCCAGTATCGCACTTTATCTGCACCGAAGAGCGGTACGGCAGAGAGGTGCGAGTCACTCCGCCCCGCACAATCATTCCCTGGTAAGGCTTCTTAGGCAGCTCGCAATTACCTCCTGCGGTAGTGGTAATCAAGTAATGATAAGTCTAGTGGTAATCAAGTAATTGTAGGTCTAGTGGTAAGTCTATTAATAGATATAGTAGTAAGTCTAATAATAGATATAGTGGTATGTCTAATATATATATATATATATATATATATTGGTAAGTCTATTAATGGGTCTAGTATATAGTCTGGAAATACGTCTAGTAATTGATATAATAATAGGTATATTAATAAGTATTATATAATGTACTAGTAATGTGCATAGTGATATGGATAATGCGCTGTTCTTAACGGTACAGGTATAATGGTATATCAGCAAACACCGACAAATACAGGTGTAACATGCAAACAAACAATGTACTAACTCCTTATGACAACGTCTGTCTTACAACTCGAGGTGTCGAGGTTAGCATTCTGTGCAACATACATGATAGGGGTTATTCCGATCATGTAGGCGGATACTGTGATAAGTAGTTATATGTATATATATATATATATATATATATATATATGTATATATATATTTCACAGTTATTTATAACATGTACAAGTCTAAGACTTCTTGAGGAGTGCATTTGTATCCGCTATTATTATATGTGCGATTCAATACATACATATTATTATTATTATTATATATATATATATATTATTTTTATTATTATTATTATCAGATTTAGGCAATGTCAGGGTAACTATAGAAGCAGTGTTACTTATCGAGATAATTACCCTAATATATACACAGGGAATGATGCATGCACTGTTAGTTATTGCATCCTAATAACATGCACGCGTGTGATATGTAATGTAATGGCGGTAGATATATGTGTGTAAGTGTGTGATGATGATGAAGACGGACCGGGGTATTGAAGAATTAAACTTTAAATGATTAAATATAAAAGCATAACTATAAATATATGGAGGTACTAGTATCCTTTATTGATATATATATATATCACGTGTCAATAATTATAACTATTATCATTACCATTAGCGTTAGGTTACAAACTTAATTTATTGGTGTACGGTGTGGAGACAGCGTTAGTCACCGGTTCGTCCACATCGATGTCCATGTATTCGTCAGTGGCGACAACCTCTACATCCGGTGCGCATGTCAGACTAGGGGCCACTGTTCGTCAGGGGACCACGTAGTTAGTGTATCGTAGGTGGTGAGTCATGCTAACGGTAACGCTAACGTCGATGTTACGTAAGCTGACGATCTCGTACGTTTACAATTTTTAACATAAATAATCGTATTTTGTAAATCTTAAACGTATGTGGCGTGTGTTCGTTTATGTGTGCGTATGTTTATATTATTTAGAATTTAAAAATACGTATTGGCTGAAAACAAAAAAGTAATTATGTTTATCATTAGCGAATACATACATATAATAATACTAATAAAATCAGATTTGGAAATTGCCTGGGTGAAGGAAATGCATAGCTCATCGAGTCTTTCACCAATTTAAGATTACGAGAAGAACAAAATCATATTGGAATATAATTAAAAACAAGAAATAGTAGAGTAATAAATAGAGTACAAAATTCATATATTAAAATAAATCATCAACTCATAAAGAACAAACATTCATAGTATATCAACTCATATATATATACATATATATATATATATATATATATATATACATATATATACATATATATATATATACATACATATATATATATATACTTATATTGATGTGTACGTGTCTATGGTTAAGACTAAGTATAAGTACTGGTAAGTATACACTAATTATTTATTGACGGTCGATTTGATCACGCCAACATTTAATGAGCTTACATATATCACTAGTGAGTCATCGCTTACATATGTATGTCTATATATATAGAATTAGTGATTCATCGCACTCCTAATTGTTCACCTATTAACTTGTTAGCGGTTTTCCATCAGTGCAACGCTAGCCACCGATAACGAGTTGTTTATTATTGTTGTCCCTATTTATAATAACGTACTATATATATATATATATATAATAATAATAATATCAGATTCAGTTGATGACCGAGATCAAAAACCCAGGTATGGTATAGAAGTTCTATTGAACTTATCGAGATACCAACCTGCTCTTGGTAATGAGAGAATTAATACAAAATGAATAAATACAAAATGAATAAATATAAATAAATATTTTACAATTCTATATTGTTCATTCGTGTTCTGACATATATATATATATATATATATATATATATATATATGTATGTGTGTGTTATGATATCCCAGGGGTGGATCCAGGGATATATGGGTCACGTGCCCCTCATTATCCAGAAAAAGTAATATTTCAAATATTTAATATCTGATGTAGCTGATATTAAGTACCTACTACATACATATATTTAGTTTTCAATTCAGCCCCCCCCCCTCGACAAATCTCTGGAATCCCCCAGTATTCAACTTACACTAAGAACTTAAGTTCAAATTAAGTCTATGGTAACTAGTTAACTTAAGTTCATAAAGTTAAGTTCAACTTAAGTTCAACTTAATTTCTAAATTAAGTTCAACTTAAGTTTATAAATTCATAAATGTATATTTACCATTTCTATTATATTTATTATCAACAAAGTATTAACTCATATATTACATAATTTCATCTAAGTTAGATTTAAAACTTAAATTCAATAATTATAATATTTTAATATTGAATACAATATTTAATCAATAATCAATTGTTATATATTGAATATTGAGCAATTAGTTCAACATGATTTCTAATTGTATTACCAATATACGTATGATTAAAATTGTAGTTCAATGTGTCACTTGATGAGATTATGATAATTTTGAAAAATCCATAGGATTACTTAAATAATTTTAGTTTCAAAAATAATTATAAAGTATAACTTAAATATAAAATTAAAATAATAATTAATTCGTATAATAACAATATATTAAAATAAATAAAAGGTATAATATTATATTGTTTTTATATTAAAAAAATAATATACCAATAACTTAGGTAATACTTACATCAATAACTTAAGTTCAACTTAAATTGCTAACTTAAATTGAACTTAAGTCATGTAACATAAATGTATAATATGTTTAAATTTATGTTCTTACATCATAGCTATATTAAACTTAAATCATTTAAAAGAATTCTTAAGGAATACCTTAAGGTACTAATATTTATTTAAGTTCAACTTAAAACAAAAACTTAAGTTCACAACTTAAGTTGAAATTAAGTTATGTAACATAAGTTTATAATATATAATATGTAATTATATAATATTGCATACAAACCTAAGTTCAACTAAAGTTATACTTAGGTTGATTGTAGTAGGTTAATACAATATTGCATACAAACGTAATGCTACATGCTTACATGCTTATATTACTATAAAAACGTACATCATAACTTAAGTTCCACTTAATTTGGATGTAAGTTGGATACTGAGCCCTACGGCCAATATACTTCACAATCTAGTAGAACTTATTAATATGTAATATTCTAAACACACCTATAGGTATACGTATACGCTTATATAGAATGTACGCTTATATACAAACCCTGTTTAGTATATGATATCGGACTCCCTCTTGTGGAAGGGGTAATTCTTTTGATATCAGCAGATGTGTGAAAACTCATCCAATTGAAATCGAAATATCTCGAAATTCTATATAACAAAGGCATGATTTTTTTAAAATATATTTCGATAGAAAAGTTGACTCAATTATATTATTAATTATATAATTTGATTGATCTAATCTGATTCTTATTAATATTCTTACAAGGAATAGGATGTATGAATGATGTATGAAAGCACGTAGCTAGGGTAAACACAACATTCACACCGATTAGAATTATAAATATTGACATCCTATATATATATATATATATATATATATATATATATATATATATAGGTCATAGGGTATAGCAGTGGGACACTGGTTCAATCCCCATCCGGACCATTAAAATAGGTCTTAAAATAATAATAAGATTACATTTAATAGAAAAAGTAAATGATATAAGTGACTAAAAACCCTGAAATAGAAGAACTCGCCGATTTAGTCGTGAACATATCACTTGATTGAGTTTCAGTGATGACGTCATCGAATATTTGTAACACGCTTAGCTTTCCTCGAAAACCTTTAGACGCATAGTTACCGATGCATATTCTATATCTGTAAAGAAATATATGAATATATATAATAATGTAATACTATTTATTTATTCCAATATTGATATATATATATATATATATATAAATATATATATATATATATATTCATATTGTTCACAAACGATTGTTCTCCTTTCGAAGACAATGGATTTGAGTTCAATTGTTTCACAGATTTTCCGTCGATCAGAAGCTGCATCTCATTGTTGTAGAACACGAGAACAATGAAATGCCATTGTCCATCCGTAAGGAGGCGCTGTAGTGGTATTCTAGTACCGGATATGATGACATCACTTCCACTGATTGTTATCACTTCCTGTTCTGAGTCATTTGGCCTGGAAAAGTATAGTTTATTTAACGATATGTGATACATTAGTACATCCAATAGGTGTATATATTATAGGTGTATATATATAATTGAGTTATTTATATTTTTATTTCTATTGTAGTAATATTATGTATTTGATGGTTCTAATAATATAATGAATACAAATAATTAAATATCTTTTTGGAAAAAGCTTCCAAATATATATATATATATATATATATATATATATATATATGTATATATATATATATATGTATGTGTGTATGAAATACTGTATGTGTATGTATGTGTGTGTGTTTTTTATGAAGAATATACCTGACATAGTTGTGGACGGCCGATTGCTTTATAAGCACAGTTTGTAGTCGGAAAACCGACAAATGTAAATATTTGTATCGTTACTTCATGACATTAATATTTTATAATATATTATTATAATATATAATATATTATTATATATATTTTGAAGACTATTGTACAGAATATTTAAAAAATATTTTTGAAGACTATATAAAATATAATTACAAAATTATTTGCCTGAGAACATAGGTCCGCAAAATACATATATACTAATATATATTGTTATTGTTATTGTTGTTTTGGTGGAGTCCTTTCATCTCATCCAGGAACTTAGATGTAGTTTTCACTTATAACCATATATGGATCTAATGTCCCTCAAAGCTGCTCTCGTTTTAAGTCATCCATTTTTTTCATGAGAGACGATAATTTATTTATATATAATTATAATTATATTATAATTATATAATTATAATTATATATATATAAGATAATATCTAAATATTAGTTTAAGACCAATTTTAATGATCCTGACGGGATCGTACCCGCATCCTACTGCTTGTGTGTCCAACGCCTTAGCCAACTGAGCCACATGGGCAGTTATACCGATATACATAACTACATATATACTACCTATACTGCATATATTACACGAAGAACTAGTTCACCTAGTGCATCTATTATCAGCATCTAACCCCACGAGTTGCAGCGATAAGAACTTCGCCTGCGACTGGAACGAGTACATCATCCACAGTGCTAGCGTGGCTTTGCCTAGGTGCATCTGTACCGGAAGTCTGGAACACGTGACAGCGTGTTCTCCTATCTCCACGTCGAAGTTTCTGTCCGTATCTAAATGTATTGTATCGGGTAGGTTTAATTGTGTGTTTGAAGTATGTCTTATTGTACGTATATGTACTGTATATATGTATATATCTATATGTATATATCTATATCTATATATATATATATATATATATATAATAATAATAACAATACTAATATCAGAATGTAGGCATGATCATGGTAAACGAAGAAGTACTATGCTTATCTAGTCGTATACCTGTCCCACATTACTAAAGTATAATTACGAGGATAACATTATAGTACAAGTAAAATAAACATATATATTGTTATTTTTATTTGGTGTAGTCCTTTCATCCCATCCAGGAACTTAGATGAAGTTTTCACTTATAACTATATATGGCTCTAATGTCCCTTCGAAGCCGCTCTCATGTTAAGGCATCCATGGTTTTAACGAGATCCGATCATTTATTTATACACAACTATATAAGATCACTTCTAAATAATATTTTAAGACCCATTTAATTAATTAATGGTCCGACGAGGCTCGAACCCGTGTCCTACTGCTTGTGTATCTGCCGCCTTAGCCACTAAGCCACACAGGCAGTTAAAGTTAAAGTTATATATATATATGTGTGTGTGTATATTGTATACATTATGGTGCTATCATGGAAATACCTAAATCTAATAATAATAATATAATTGAATGCGTATATTACATATTCCAATCTTGAGCCCTAGATTGGTAATCAATATATAATGTTAACGAATTCACAAGTATTAATATTAAATATGATCACATAATACTGACGATGATAACATGCATTATATTGTTATCTTTATTTGTGTATATACATGTATAATTCGAGGGTACAACTTGTAATAGCGTGTGTTCTATTCTCGAACATGGGAGAACATGGGAGAACATGGGAGAACATGGGAGAAACAATACATCGTAGACTACTTCAATAATTGTATAGATTTTTAAATCAATGATTGTCATTTTACTAAGGCCCTCATATTACATATATTATAATACTTGTTAAGATTATGTTTCTTTATATATTACTAAATATATATATATATATATATATATATATTGTTATTGTTATTGTTATTTTATTTCGATGGAGTCCTTTCATCCAGGAATATAGATGAAGTTATCACTTATAACAATATGGCTCTAATGTCCATTCGAAGCCGGAATATATATATATATATATATATATATATATTATTTAACCTATATTACATAACTAAAAACTTTCAATACAATATTACAGACTGGTCTGGGTTAATGGCTTAATGGCAATTGTAAAATGTTACGCATGACGCGTGTAAACCATCGATATGAAGAAAGTGGATAAGCAATTGACGCACGCAATGCATGTAAAAGATAGACACGTGAATGACACTTTTATCGATAAATTAACAAAATGGTATCAGTGATTTTGATTGGATATTAGTCATATTATATATGTCAAATATTAAAACAGTAGGCTTTTCGTCGAAATAGATTAAAGTGACTTCTATATCAATGGATTTAAATTATAAATATCAATAAATATCAATAAAATAGTATTATATCATCAATTTAAATACACAAAATTACGAGGAATGTTGATATTATGTATTTTAAATATATAATTTTATTTTTAGTATAGATAGTATATTAAAATTGGTAGTGATTATCAATATATATATGATAAATACATATTATTATAAATAAAAAGTAGTGGGCCAGATAGGGGGTTTCGACTGCAGCGCTCGTAGCGGATAGTGCCATACACTACATTCAATTGCACAGGTCTACTTTCTTTATATCGATGGTGTAAACATGGGATACTGTGCGCGACACCTACGCATTAGAGGTCATGACCTTTATTACAGGTAGGTCCGCAGAAGTCTGTAGCGTGACAATCACACGTGGCCAGTCCCTTATGCGCAATGCAAAGCCCCCCATTATCGCAGCTGACAGCATCGCACACGTCTATGACGTCAGCACACCTGTCTCCTTCGTAACCTTGTTATGTAATGTATGTTAAGTTAACAATAGGGTTATCTATACGGAACTATCGGATAGTTGGGGGTTCAAATAATAAGGGGTTCAAACAAGGGTCGTGAGTTTAAAGTGGGTGTTAATGTCAAGATACAGCATAAGAGTCAACACCTTCAGCATATCATTCCGATAATTAACAATGTGTTTATATTAAATATCTATATTGAGATACAAATATAGGCCGGATAAAATAGAATTATTTCTATGATACAAATCAACTATGTATATAAATTGTTCATTTCTAAAGAGTAAAATGACTGTTAAGTGAAAGTATACTATAATTATACCTTATTATACCATATATATACTATATATATATATATATATATATATATATATATATACTATAATTTAGTACAACAAAGTTTGTATATTTGTTTAAAAGGTACAATTTATCTAAAATTAAAATCAATTTTGTAAATTTAAAAGGTACACCGCAGATGACAAGCTTGTATCTTTTATTTCTATGTCGTGTACCTTAATTCTAAATAACGTAAACACTCAAGAAGTGAACGCGAGTGTTTACGTTACGTACTACAATAGATGGAATGACGTAATCACGTGGCTATAATGGTACACAATACTGGTATGGTACACAATACTAACCGGAAGTACACATACAATAGCTGTCGTAACAGATACCGCCGTTCTCGCAGGGGGCGTTCACTCCGCAGAACGGTACTACGTTATCTGTGATAGTAACGGTGCTGATGAAGAGATAGCCTGAGATTACGCGAGATAATACGAGATTGCGTGAGATAGTGCGAGATTAGGTGAGATATTACGAGATTATGTGAGAAGGTGCGATATTATACGATATTATTACATAAAATAGCGAAAGATTGATACATTAGAATGTATATCTATAGGTATTATATTAGGTTAACAAAGTAAACAAAGATGATGATAAAGAAGAATTGTTATTACGTCATGGGGAGCGTGGTTAACCTCTACTGTATTCGATGTAGAAGTCTACGTGGTTACTGAGAGCGTCGGTGTTGAACTCTATTACCGGATTGTCTATTATCAGTGGAGACGAGGGTTTAGAGGTAGGAGAGGCGTACACTTTACCGGCGGTATCTTTGATCTGTGTATCGATATCACGTGACATGTCAATCAACCCCACACATCATTCGAAATACGATTTTAACGCTACTACTAGTCATCGGTATAGGCCAAAGTATACTGGTATTACACACTATGATAAGTATTCTAAGTTGTATTGAATATTAGTATCGAAGTTAGAATATAATTGTATATATAAGGCATACGGTATTAATATGCCTAGAAAATAGAAAGAAATACTATAAGTTGTCACATACTTTGAAAGTGAATTTTTCAGTGAATTTATTTCTAAACGTAGCAGACGATATAAACATTATAGTTGGAATGTGCTGTACCGAATAGTATGCCCAATGAACCATGACGTCATGACGTCATAGTAAGAGCGGTGTTTACGTCATAGTGAGCTAACCTTTAGAGAGTCTCCGTAGTTTAAACTAAAAAGTTTATCCGCAGGGAACACTAGCTTAACTCTCTTAGCTTTAATAGTCCAACTGCACTTGATCAGTCGAGGTTTAGGTACAGTGCTGATTCCATATCCGGGTGAAGATATTACTCCACTGTTGTCTTCTAGTACTAGTACGCATTCTACATGGAGTATAGGATAGTAGTAGTAGTAGTAGCAGTAGTAGTAGTAGTAGTAGTAGTAGTAGTAGTAGTAGTAGTAGTAGTAGTAGTAGTAGTAGTAGTAGAAGTAGTAGAAGTAGTAGTAGTAGTAGTAGTAGTAGTAGTAACCACTGGTATAACTGAGAGAGAATCCCATGTGTTTCTCAAGTGGATCTCCTGGCCCTGTACTTAGAGTGTAAAACAAGATGGGCCCAGAACTTAAGATAATAGTTTTCCGGTATATGTCATTGTACTCCTTATCCCTATAGAGTAAGGGTAATGATTCATTAAAAAGGGGTGCATATATGGGGGAGAGTGGGTGGAATTGGTTAAACAATATATTAGTTCATTAATATACTAGTGAAGGCCTATATAGGGTATGGAGAGAGGAATCGCATACATAGATGTTAGTTAACATATGATTAATGGGTTATATTTGTGGGGTGGGGGCGCTGTTAAATACCTATTATTCGAAGGCCCCTTGTAATGCGCTATCCTAGTGTATTCCGCGGAATCGCCGTTGTAGAAACTCACCTCGTCTCCCTCACCCAGGTCCATTCTTATCACCTGCATACGTCATAACAATAGAGGTTATGTGCGTATCCATAGCAACGTGTGTATTGCGTTGTTACAGTGATAGGATGTTGTGCTGTAAATAGGAATATCTCCTACTCGGAAGGTTCTAGATTAGGTTAGAGCTTATTACAATAATACGTATGCATATATATTGTATATTCAAGATACAGACACCGATTATGTTTTAAATATATATATATATTTTTAACAGCTTAATAAATATATATATATGTGTTAATTATTTTTTGAAATTATATAATTCATTGAAAAATTCATGTATTTGAATTATTTTTATTATTGAAATATAATGTGATTATAATTAATGAAGGATTCTAATAAACAGTTATTATAATATAATATTGTTATATTGGTTATTTTATTATTAGGATTCTAATAAACAGTTATTATAATATAATATTGTTATATTGGTTATTTTATTATTAATTAATTTTTTCAGAATACATGTATCTGGTAGGATAAATATATATATATATATATATATATATATATACATACTCTAGTGAATGAATGTCATGCATTAAGGGTGATGCATCCTGGGTAAACGTTACCCTGTATACTAAGCCACACGAGAACTGGGCGTGGCAGAATATCGAGGTAAATCCACGTAACACGTAACTACGAGAACAACTGTAACCGAGGGTTCAAGGGTCAACTTACCGTCACGACGATGATGGTGAATTTCGGGGAATCCAGCTTCCAGAAGAATCGGCTGTTCGACGGGTATCCGGTCGGAAAGTGCGGAGACAGTAAATACTTCTTCTTAACTAAAATAGCGTAGTGTTACGTAATGGAGGAGTGTTACGTAATGGAGGAGTGTTACGTAATGGAGGAGTGTTACGTAATGGAGGAGTGTTACGTAATGGAGGATAGTTACGTAATGGATGAGTGTTACGTAATGGAGGAGTGTTACGTAATGGAGGAGAGTTACGTAATGGAGGAGTGTTACGTAATGGAGGAGAGTTACGTAATGGAGGAGAGTTACGTAATGGAGGAGAGTTACGTAATGTAGGAGAGTTACGTAATGTAGGAGTGTTACGTAATGGAGGAGTGTTACGTAATGGAGGAGAGTTACGTAATGTAGGAGAGTTACGTAATGGAGGAGAATTACGTAATGGAGGAGTGTTACGTAATGGAGGAGTGTTACGTCACGGAGGAGAGTTACGTAATGGAGGAGTGTTACGTCACGGAGGAGAGTTACGTAATGGAGGAGAGTTACGTAACGGAGGAGAGTTGCGTAATGGAGGAGTGTTACGTAATTGCATTTATAATATAGGCACAGGCGCATGACTATTACATCACGTATTACATAATACATATTAGTACACGTTATGCGTAGGACCTTTGTGGTGCGCTAGCGTATACACACTGCAGTGGTCGCTGTTATATCTATAGATTCTTTTTTATAAAATAATATTTAAGTATACATATTTCAAAATTATATTAATGATATATATATATATATATATATATATATACATTTATAAAATAGGTATATTATATCTTATTAGGTATACCTAATAAAATATCAATATTATATTAATAATATATTAATAAAATATTAATACCAAACTAATATTATATGAATACTATATTAGTACTACATTAATATATTAGTACTACATTAATGTATTAGTACTACATTAATGTATTAGTACTACATTAATGTATTAGTACTACATAGATACCATCCACATAATACTATATAGATACCGATGTTAACCAGTAAAATACACTGGGAACACTAACACTGTACTGTACAAATGTTATCTTAATTGTCATATACCTCCAAATTTATGAGGAATATTTATTTAATAATTCTCATAAGCTATTATTTGTATTGTCAATCAGTAAACCTTTATATGTGTACATTTGGTGTAGGACTATGGATTTCACTAAACACTTTAGGTATACGTGACATAGGAATACAGGGTGTTATATTTTATAAATTAAGGGGTTTTGAAAATTAGTTTATTTAATGTAACATTGTATACATTGTATTATGTTATATACTACAATATACACTGTAGTATACACTATATTATAGTATATCCTATATACCCTGTATATATATCTACACTATAGTAACCGAATGCCCGTATGTTGAGGTCGACTGGGGGCGTGTCTATACCCGGATTGTTGTGACAGTTCCTCACCCATGTTTGCGTGTCGGCTACGTGTTCTTTAGTGGCATGTGCCACCGAGCCAGCCTATGAGGTCAAAAGGTCAACGGTAGTCGCATAGGGTGTTCATAACTAGTATAGGGTGTTAACATCTAACTAGACTAATGTTCAGTTCATTACGCATCATAACAATTCGACGCGTTATTCGATATTTTATCAAATAACGGTATATTACATAATATGCTTATTACGTAATAATAGAATATCGGTTTTACTATCAGTGATTTACGTGTAAAACGTACGAAAAAAACGTCTTTAACAAACGAACATGTTGATCATTATGTTATGTACAACGTGTTTCTTTTATATAATTAAGTATTGGCTATAGGCATATCGAATAATAATATATGTGTCTAATTTTAATAAAATACTGTATTATAATATAATTATTTATTAAAATTTACTATTTGTACTTGTTTTTAAAAATAAATATTCATAATTCATGTAATATCCATTACCTTCGTATATTTTAAATTTTATTGTATTGGCTTTACATTAATTATAATTATAATCGTAGTTAATTGAATATAAAGAGCGATATCTTTATTTAACTTTAACTTTTATCAACGCTCGTTTTCGTATATCCTATACGTAAATCACTAAAAGTAAAATAGGGTATCGCCTCCCTCCGCCATGGCCACGCCCCCTAACCTTGTGACACACGCAATTGTGTCGCGTGATCTTATCGTGGTAGGTGAACGCGTCGTACTTGATGCTACGTGGTCTCGAGTCGTACATCTGAGACTTACGTCGGCACGCCTGTACGTCAGTCACGGAGTACTTCCGGTCACCGTAACCCCGCGAGTAGGCGATACTGACCGACTTGGAGCCGAACATCTCGTCGCAGGCTATCTTCTCCACTGTAAGTAGGTCAACAAGCACGTGGTTATTATACGTAGAGTGGGCGCCTAGTAGAGTGGGCGAGTAGTAGAGTAATGCATGGAATATCCCGTCGGGCATATCATTAATGAAGCGGATGATTACAAACATGTAGGAATACTTTTGTAAAATATTACTCTTTCTTTAATATAACCTTCCCGATTAACATATTTAAGATAATCCAGATTATCGTAAGGAATACATAGAAAACTCTCTAATAGACTATACATATAACGAAAAAAATGTAATTTTATATAAAATATTTTTTATATAAAATATATTTTTTAAAAATTAAATGACAAAATAAATGATAAAAATTAATAATTACATTACATTTAGGATCATCTGAATAAGAAGTACAAATATAACTAAATAGTATACATATATATGTTCACATATATTATATATGTTATATATTTATAAGTATATATATATATATATATTGGTATAAGTTCATGAATTAAATACTCTCTGAGAATATTACATTACAAAAATAAAAATACGAATATATATAAATATAAAAATCATATTATAAAATATACAGTTGTTTTCAATATATTAAAATTAACCCAAATATGGTAAACACCTATATATGGGTTTACCAATTCAAACTGGATATAAATAGAGTATTAACAAACGTCGTTATTGAGCCTTAATAATGAGGTTAAGACACACAAGCACATCCGGAAAAGGTTGGTATATCTGACATACCATGGTATGTCTATAGACATCAGGTATACCTCATCCTACAGGGTGTAGGTACCCGATGTTAATATAGGGAAGAATATGATACAAATTACAAATAAAACTCTACCTATACCCTATACTTACAAATTGCCTACTTGTAAAGTTAGTTGTGTTACCCCTTGGCCCCAGTGTGAGGCCCACAAATACACCCAATATAAACATCTGTATAACTACTATATGATACACGGTAGTTCGTTGTGTAGGGTATTCAAGCTCGTCATATAATACATGAGTATACATTATTTAGTATACACTATAGTATACATTATAGTATACATTATAGTATACATTATAGTATACATTATAGTATACATTATAGTATACATTATAGTATAATTCAGATTATATCAGTATTGGTGTAGTATTATGGTGATGGCTATCTAACAGACGCCGTGATATTCTTGTTTCACGACTCTTGAATGGACTGATACTTTATTTAAGCACATTTTAAGCAAATATATAGTCGAAATATTTTTACGAAAGTATAAATATTTGATAAAGATAACATACGTTATTGAAATAAACAACGAATAATAGTATAAATTATACAGTATTTAATATTATATTATAATATACTATCGATTATAATTATGTATAAAATCGGGTTTATATATAAATATTGTGGAAGGTATAAATATTTGATAAAGATAACAATCTTTATTGAATTAAACAACGAATAATAGTATAAATTATACAGTATTTAATATTATATTATAATATACTATAGATTATAATTATGTATAAAATCGGGTTTATATATAAATATTGTGGAAGGTATAAATATTTGATAAAGATAACAATCTTTATTGAATTAAACAACGAATAATAGTATTAATTATTCAGTATTTAATATTATATTATAATATACTATAGATTATAATTATGAATAAAATCGGGTTTATATATAAATATATACAACTTTAGTTTCAATGTTAGTTATAACTATAGTTTCAATGTCATTAACCTGACTTGAAGGTCAACTTGAATCCGGATAATTCATTACTTTTATCGGTTGTGAATCTTACAATGATTCTATTGTTTGAGCTAATCAACGGGACCATTATCTGTCGGCAATAATAGAACAATAATGTGCGTCGTATTGTTTAATTTATTTATATTTCTATTTTAAGAAATTATATCTATTTATAAATAAGTATGGAATACTTTTCACTAATACGTGTGTTGTGTTTTAGATATATAATTTTAAATTAAATAATCATCCAAATATATTAGATTATATATCGTAAATTATAATATTAAAATAAATCAACGATTCATTGTAATCTATATATATAGGTTATATATAGTACATATATATATATATATATATATATATATATATATATATATATCCTATATAGAATGTAAATAATTACAGTAAAGCCGATGATTTAATATGCTCTTCCGCAACTATTACGCAATAGTACTCACAGATTACGTAATAGTAATAAACGACAACAACAGAAAAGTGTAGCCTTATTTAAAAATAGATTTTGAATAGATACGAAATGAATCGTTTTATTTAATTTGTTTATATTATAGGAAAGAGAAATGAATTTTCTAATTGATTAGTATTACTATAATTATTAGTAGTACTAGTAGTAGTGTGTGTTAACTTGTTGGTAGTCGGATAGCGACCCAGAATACACCGCGATCAGCCGACAGGTGGCTATAGTACTTCCGTCGCTGTATATCTCGAGTTCATCGAAACCTCGCTCCGTGTTCAGTGTATCGATCTGTTTAGTAACAGAGTAGTGACGTAATCATGATGTAATTGTGACATAATCGTGACATAAGCGTGACATAATCGTGACGTAACGTTGGTTTGTGTGTTAACTACTCCATATAGTCCACATATACACTGTACGGCGTACAGTGTACGCCGTAAATATTAAAAACAAATACATATTAGAGAAACTCCTTCGACTAACTTATATATAATTGTAAAACACATTATATCGAGTATGTGGATTGTATTTATAAACTTGAAAAGCCACCTTACTGTACAGTGTACGGTGTATGTATTAGCTATAGTGTCTACTCGTATAGATTGTTAACGTATATACGTATATACCTATACGTATATACCTATACGTATACTAAATGTGGAGGACGAATTATCTCGATATTTGTTTCGTTTTAAGATATGCAAAATAATAATATTTTGTATTGTATCTTTTGTTTGAGCGATTTCTATTTTATACTAGTTTATACTCTTTATTTTGATACTAATTAATCCCAGTTAATCCATAAGGTGGTTTCTATTCAAGAACTCTATTACTAATATGATATCGTAATTATTATGATAAATTACATAATCACACCTCTTCGTATACATATTATTAATAAAGTTAAAACCATCATTTTACATCATTATTATTACTAAATTTCAAATATATATTATCAATATTTTACATTAAAACAGCATTATAAACTAATTGTATAATATGTATAAAAGTATTACTCTTTGTTAAATAGATTATATTCTATATTACATAATAATATGATGTCATTGACAGCATTTCGTAGCGGTTATACCTTAATAATATACATTAATGTTAGACTTTATTAATATTAATAACTTAATAATTGTATGGTAATAATTAGTATATATTTTATATATTCATAGTATAGAAAGAAATTTGGAAAACCACCTTCTACATTTATTTAAGAATCAAAATAGTCTAACTAACTACGAAAGTAAGCAATTTAAAACACATTCCATACAGGGAAAATAGCCGCGCTCACTATTTAATGGGTGCATAGTATGCATATATGCACTGCATACCCTATTCCGATTACCTCGATATAAATAACACTAACATAGAGGTTCACCCTGGTGCCAACTGGAGTTTCAATAATGTAAATATACTCGGCAGACGATTTGTAACCGGAATTCTCGATTACTCCGCTGTCTTTGGTAATCATTTCCACAAATTTATTGTTATCGTCTGTAAGAATTTGTATTTTTAACAAATATTTAGTAGTATTATTATGGGTATACTAATTATTATATAAAAGATTATGTAATGTTATGTAATATAATTGTTATCGTAATATATTACATATATACATGTGTGTATTACGTCGAGTATACTTGGTAGATTAAGAAATATAACCGTATATATCACGTAATATAGATATAACTAACAAATGTAGGTAGCAAATCCTATATATTAAATATTATTTCTGGTTTATATATTATATATGGTTAATTTAATTTAAAAGATGTATTTTTATTTAATTATATACTCTCCAAAAAAGTTAAAATATACAAAAACACCAAACGCATTTAAATAATAGTCTTAATTTTATTTAATAAATTTGTATAAGATAGTATTGATCTAAATATATAAAAAGTATACTAAATACTTTAGTAATAATATAATAGTATATACATAGGTAACATAATACCTACTCTAGTAAAAAGTATGTATACAAGTACTCTAGCGATATTATACGTTATACTTGTAGTGTATGACATGCAATGAATGCAATTTATTAATTTAGTAGAAGAATCAGAGATAATTAAATATTAATAAAATCAGTAATTAATGTATTAGAATACAATTTCTACAATCATGTCTACATTATCCTTAATAGAACACCCAGCTCTAACGTATATATACAATGTCTACAAGTATGTCTACACTATCCTCAGTAGCACTCCCAGCTCTAACGTATATATATACAATGTCTACAAGTATGTCTACACTATCCTCAGTAGCACTCCCAGCTCTAACGTATATATATACAATGTCTACAAGTATGTCTACACTATCCTCAGTAGAACTCCCAGCTCTAACGTATATGTATACAATGTCTACAAGTATGTCTACATTATCCTCAGTAGAACTCCCAGCTCTAACATATATGTATACAATGTCTACAAGTATGTCTACACTAGCCTCAGTAGCACTCCCAGCTCTAACGTATATATATACAATGTCTACAATAGTGTCTACATTAGCCTCAGTAGCACTCCCAGCTCTAACGTATATGTATACAATGTCTACAAGTATGTCTACACTAGCCTCAGTAGCACTCCCAGCTCTAACGTATATGTATACAATGTCTACAAGTATGTCTACACTAGCCTCAGTAGCACTCCCAGCTCTAACGTATATGTATACAATGTCTACACTAATGTCTACATTAGCCTCAGTAGCACTCCCAGCTCTAACGTATATGTATACAATGTCTACAAGTATGTCTACACTATCCTCAGTAGAACTCCCAACTCTAACGTATATGTATACAATGTCTACAAGTATGTCTACATTATCCTCAGTAGAACTCCCAGCTCTAACGTATATATACAATGTCTACAAGTATGTCTACACTATCCTCAGTAGCACTCCCAGCTCTAACGTATATGTATACAATGTCTACACTAATGTCTACATTAGCCTCAATAGCACTCCAAGTTCTAACGTATATATACAATGTCTACAAGTATGTCTACACTATCCTCAGTAGCACTCCCAGCTCTAACGTATATGTATACAATGTCTACAAGTATGTCTACATTAGCCTCAGTAGCACTCCCAGCTCTAACGTATATATACAATGTCTACAAGTATGTCTACACTAGCCTCAGTAGCACTCCCAGCTCTAACGTATATATATACAATGTCTACACTAATGTCTACACTAGCCTCAGTAGCACTCCCAGCTCTAACGTATATATACAATGTCTACAATAGTGTCTACACTATCCTCAGTAGAACTCCCAGCTCTAACGTATATGTATACAATGTCTACACTAATGTCTACATTAGCCTCAGTAGCACTCCCAGCTCTAACGTATATATACAATGTCTACACTAATGTCTACATTAGCCTCAGTAGCACTCCCAGCTCTAACGTATATGTATACAATGTCTACAAGTATGTCTACATTAGCCTCAGTAGAACTCCCAGCTCTAACGTATATATACAATGTCTACAAGTATGTCTACACTATCCTCAGTAGCACTCCCAGTTCTAACGTATATATACAATGTCTACAATAGTGTCTACACTATCCTCAGTAGCACTCCCAGCTCTAACGTATATGTATACAATGTCTACAAGTATGTCTACACTAGCCTCAGTAGCACTCCCAGCTCTAACGTATATGTATACAATGTCTACAATAGTGTCTACACTATCCTCAGTAGCACTCCCAGCTCTAACGTATATGTATACAATGTCTACACTAATGTCTACATTAGCCTCAGTAGCACTCCCAGCTCTAACGTATATATACAATGTCTACACTAATGTCTACACTAGCCTCAGTAGCACTCCCAGCTCTAACGTATATGTATACAATGTCTACACTAATGTCTACACTAGCCTCAGTAGCACTCCCAGCTCTAACGTATATGTATACAATGTCTACAAGTATGTCTACATTAGCCTCAGTAGCACTCCCAGCTCTAACGTATATATGTATACAATGTCTACACTAATGTCTACACTAGCCTCAGTAGCACTCCCAGCTCTAACGTATATGTATACAATGTCTACAGTAGTGTCTACACTAGCCTCAGTAGCACTCCCAGCTCTAACGTATATGTATACAATGTCTACACTAATGTCTACATTAGCCTCAGTAGCACTCCCAGCTCTAACGTATATATACAATGTCTACACTAGCCTCAGTAGCACTCCCAGCTCTAACGTATATATACAATGTCTACACTAATGTCTACACTAGCCTCAGTAGCACTCCCAGCTCTAACGTATATGTATACAATGTCTACACTAATGTCTACATTAGCCTCAGTAGCACTCCCAGCTCTAACGTATATATACAATGTCTACACTAGCCTCAGTAGCACTCCCAGCTCTAACGTATATATACAATGTCTACACTAATGTCTACACTAGCCTCAGTAGCACTCCCAGCTCTAACGTATATGTATACAATGTCTACAGTAGTGTCTACACTAGCCTCAGTAGCACTCCCAGCTCTAACGTATATGTATACAATGTCTACAAGTATGTCTACACTATCCTCAGTAGCACTCCCAGCTCTAACGTATATATACAATGTCTACACTAATGTCTACATTAGCCTCAGTAGCACTCCCAGCTCTAACGTATATATACAATGTCTACACTAATGTCTACACTAGCCTCAGTAGCACTCCCAGCTCTAACGTATATGTATACAATGTCTACAGTAGTGTCTACACTAGCCTCAGTAGCACTCCCAGCTCTAACGTATATGTATACAATGTCTACAAGTATGTCTACACTATCCTCAGTAGCACTCCCAGCTCTAACGTATATGTATACAATGTCTACACTAATGTCTACATTAGCCTCAGTAGCACTCCCAGCTCTAACGTATATGTATACAATGTCTACAAGTATGTCTACACTAGCCTCAGTAGCACTCCCAGCTCTAACGTATATGTATACAATGTCTACAATAGTGTCTACACTATCCTCAGTAGCACTCCCAGCTCTAACGTATATGTATACAATGTCTACAAGTATGTCTACATTAGCCTCAGTAGAACTCCCAGCTCTAACGTATATATACAATGTCTACAAGTATGTCTACACTAGCCTCAGTAGCACTCCCAGTTCTAACGTATATATACAATGTCTACAATAGTGTCTACACTATCCTCAGTAGCACTCCCAGCTCTAACGTATATGTATACAATGTCTACAAGTATGTCTACACTATCCTCAGTAGAACTCCCAGCTCTAACGTATATGTATACAATGTCTACAAGTATGTCTACACTAGCCTCAGTAGCACTCCCAGCTCTAACGTATATGTATACAATGTCTACAAGTATGTCTACACTATCCTCAGTAGCACTCCCAGTTCTAACGTATATGTATACAATGTCTACACTAATGTCTACACTATCCTCAGTAGAACTCCCAGCTCTAACGTATATATACAATGTCTACAAGTATGTCTACACTAGCCTCAGTAGCACTCCCAGCTCTAACGTATATGTATACAATGTCTACAAGTATGTCTACACTAGCCTCAGTAGCACTCCCAGCTCTAACGTATATATATACAATGTCTACAAGTATGTCTACACTATCCTCAGTAGCACTCCCAGCTCTAACGTATATGTATACAATGTCTACAAGTATGTCTACACTAGCCTCAGTAGCACTCCCAGCTCTAACGTATATGTATACAATGTCTACAAGTATGTCTACACTATCCTCAGTAGCACTCCCAGCTCTAACGTATATGTATACAATGTCTACACTAATGTCTACACTATCCTCAGTAGCACTCCCAGCTCTAACGTATATGTATACAATGTCTACAATAGTGTCTACACTAGCCTCAGTAGCACTCCCAGCTCTAACGTATATATATACAATGTCTACAAGTATGTCTACACTAGCCTCAGTAGCACTCCCAGCTCTAACGTATATGTATACAATGTCTACAAGTATGTCTACATTAGCCTCAGTAGCACTCCCAGCTCTAACGTCTATGTATACAATGTCTACACTATCCTTAGTAGCACTCCCAGCTCTAACGTATATATACAATGTCTACAAGTATGTCTACATTAGCCTCAGTAGCACTCCCAGCTCTAACGTATATGTATACAATGTCTACAATAGTGTCTACACTAGCCTCAGTAGCACTCCCAGCTCTAACGTATATGTATACAATGTCTACAAGTATGTCTACACTATCCTCAGTAGCACTCCCAGCTCTAACGTATATGTATACAATGTCTACAAGTATGTCTACATTAGCCTCAGTAGCACTCCCAGCTCTAACGTCTATGTCTACAATGTCTACACTATCCTTAGTAGCACTCCCAGCTCTAACGTATATATACAATGTCTACAAGTATGTCTACACTAGCCTCAGTAGCACTCCCAGCTCTAACGTATATGTATACAATGTCTACAAGTATGTCTACACTATCCTCAGTAGCACTCCCAGCTCTAACGTATATATATACAATGTCTACACTATCCTTAGTAGCACTCCCAGCTCTAACGTATATATACAATGTCTACAAGTATGTCTACATTAGCCTCAGTAGCACTCCCAGCTCTAACGTATATATATACAATGTCTACAAGTATGTCTACACTAGCCTCAGTAGCACTCCCAGCTCTAACGTCTATGTCTACAATGTCTACACTATCCTTAGTAGCACTCCCAGCTCTAACGTATATATACAATGTCTACAAGTATGTCTACATTAGCCTCAGTAGCACTCCCAGCTCTAACGTATATATATACAATGTCTACAAGTATGTCTACACTAGCCTCAGTAGCACTCCCAGCTCTAACGTATATGTATACAATGTCTACAAGTATGTTTACACTAGCCTCAGTAGCACTCCCAGCTCTAACGTCTATGTCTACAATGTCTACACTATCCTTAGTAGCACTCCCAGCTCTAACGTATATATACAATGTCTACAAGTATGTCTACATTAGCCTCAGTAGCACTCCCAGCTCTAACGTATATATATACAATGTCTACAAGTATGTCTACATTAGCCTCAGTAGCACTCCCAGCTCTAACGTATATGTATACAATGTCTACACTATCCTTAGTAGCACTCCCAGCTCTAACGTATATATACAATGTCTACAAGTATGTCTACACTAGCCTCAGTAGCACTCCCAGCTCTAACGTATATGTATACAATGTCTACAAGTATGTCTACATTAGCCTCAGTAGCACTCCCAGCTCTAACGTATATATATACAATGTCTACAAGTATGTCTACACTATCCTTAGTAGCACTCCCAGCTCTAACGTATATATACAATGTCTACAAGTATGTCTACATTAGCCTCAGTAGCACTCCCAGCTCTAACGTATATGTATACAATGTCTACAATAGTGTCTACACTAGCCTCAGTAGCACTCCCAGCTCTAACGTATATGTATACAATGTCTACAAGTATGTCTACACTAGCCTCAGTAGCACTCCCAGCTCTAACGTATATGTATACAATGTCTACAAGTATGTCTACACTAGCCTCAGTAGCACTCCCAGCTCTAACGTATATATGTATACAATGTCTACAATAGTGTCTACACTATCCTCAGTAGCACTCCCAGCTCTAATACGTAATACTAACCGCATATCTCATCCGACATGTCAGAACAGTCGTATCTGCCGTCGCATCTGTACACGCTGTTTATACAGGCTCCATTGTTGCAGAGGAACTCGTCTGCGAGAGAACGAACAGCATTATTACGTCATCATCATTATTACATCATCATTATTATGACATCATCATCGGAATTGCGTCATAACATTGTTATAATGTCACCGATTACGTTCCCCGTTACCCGATAACATAAACATCCGGAATAAGTAGACATCACATATATCGACTAACGTATTATTAACACGTCCATATTTATACATGTTATTTTTGTTTCATGCTCTTTGTTATTATGGTGGATTCCTTTCAATCCATTCAGGAACTAATATGCAGATTTCACTTATAACCAAATTGCTTTAATGTCTCTTCGAAATATCGGAATATTGGGTATTGTAGACATTATTAATTTTATAAGATCACGATCAATACTATGTTAAGACTTATTTTAGAGGTTCGGACGAGGCTTGAACTCGCGTCCTACTACCTGCAGTATCGTATTGGTATGACATCGTTATGACGTCATGTCTATTTATAGATAGATGTTACATAACATATATGTATATCTATGGTCCGATATGATGCTGTGTATATATCGCGTTGAAAACATCGACATGCGCACTGATAGGTTACTAGCTATTTATAATTAGTTAAATAGTCGATATAATTAGTTAATTAGTCAATATAATTAGTTAAATAGTCGATATAATTAGTTAATTAGTCAATATAATTAGTTAATTAACTACTACTGTCTTGCTATCCACTTTTTACGAATTCGTTAAAATGCGGACGAAATCATTTCGAAATCTATCGTACAAACACCGTTTCTAGTAATAGTTTCAGGTTCACACACTTCTCATCGTCAGTTAACAAAGTTAACCACGCCCCTCGCCACGCCCCTTACCTTGACCGCAGGCCCGCATCGAGCAGGCGAACGATTGTTTAAAATCGCACCACCTCAGAGACCAAGTGTAGAGGCGATTCTTCTCCACGGAATGTACCTCGGTACATGTGCTGCCCTCTGTATCCTGCGGTATAGGTCACGTGGTTATGAAATAACACCCCCACTAGGGTTAAGGTATAGGCAATGACTTTAGACGAGGGTTAATGTACTAAATGTATCGTTATTGAAATGTTGACGCGAAGTAGAGTTTGTTTTAATTATCAACTAAAGGGTTGACTATATATTGTTATTGTTATTATTATTGTTATTGTTATTATTATTGTTATTGTTATTTTGGTGGAGTCCTTACATAGATGCAGTTTTCACTTATAACCATATATGGCTCTAATGTCCCTTCGAAGCCGCTATCCTGTTAAGGAATCTATAGTTTTAACGAGAGCCGATCATTTATTTATACACAATTATATAAGATCACTTATACATATTATTTTAAGACTTATTTTAATGGTCCGGACGAGGATTGAACCCGTGTCCTATCTATTGTGTGTCTGACGCTTTAGCCATATGTATTGATAAACACGACGTGTACGCGTGTATGTAATAGCTACCTAGTCAAAGGTCATCACTATTACGTAATAGTTACGGGTTAAAGGTCATCGGTACCGTTATTACGAAATGACGTAATCTCGCTTTGATGAAGGTATCCAAGCACAGTAGTGTTGTCATGACAACGTTGTCAACCTATGATACAACTATGCGCACTTCACGTTACACTAGATACTGCTTAGTAGGGGTGATATAGTATACTATAGTATAGTACTATAGTATACTAGAGTATACTATGGTATACTAGTGTAGGTCAGTCGTAATGAGTTATAAAGAATTTAAACTAATTAGTCAACCGAAACTGAAACTATTTGGTTGGTGCAGTTTTTTTATTTTTTTTAATGAATTTATAATAACAAAGAGATTGTTAAGTGCTACTGCTAATGTATTGGTATTAATAGTGGTAATGCACTCCAACATAATGTATATATATATATATATATATATATTAAAAAAAATCGTTTATAATATATGTGAATAATGTTTGGAATGTCAATATTTTAATTGCCTCGAAGATATCATGTAGCTAATTAAAAATGTATTTTATGTTTGTGTAAATACTTGTGTACGTGTATATGTATGTTTGTTTGTTTATTCATAATTATGTATCATATATATATATATATATAATAAATGTTTACAAATAAAAACCTATATCTAATGATATAATTTAATACATATATATGTAGATAATTGTGATTATAATAAACATAATTATAACTATCTAAGGTATTATTTCACCGATATTCTACTAATACAAAGTGCGCAGTTATTACGTGTAACCTTGGTGATGGGTTTGGGATGTCCCAGGGCCCAGTTTCCATAAAGAGGGGATGCTTCACTGCCATCCGACCACATTCCTCGAGCTTGTGGGGGGTTACTTACGTACTTGAACCCTGTAATGGTCACGTGGTATGTTAGGTCACGCGGAGTGTTATGTAATTAGGTGGTGGGTCACGTGGTATTAATATAGCTTTCATTAACTTATATATATATATATATATATATATCTCGAATAATTTAAATAAATGTATATATAAATATGAATCCATATATGGATGTGATCCATTATAAGTTATATCAAAAGAAACACTACTATATCAGAAATATATACTTAGAAGATTGATAAAGCATATGAAAGAAAATTAAAAAAAAAACATAAATACAAATACTTCACTCGATAAATTACTATTCTATTATGTTCTATATATATATATATATATATATATATATATATATATATATATATATATATATATATATATGTTATAACATAATCATAAATTCATTGGATTCATTACGAACATAAATTCAACATTAACCTATTCACTAAATATATTCGAGTTGGGGTCCTACTTTACTAGATAATCAGGTTTAACATAGGTGTAAGGGTAGTACGCGTTAAGTTAGGGGTTAGGTGTAGGGGTTAGGTGTACGGGTACGGACGAAGTGCACACACATCCGCACGCATGCCCGTACGCATGCGTAGTCGTATCTTCGTGTCCATGGTAACGCTCCTCGATAACTCTTATTATAAATCTTATGCATACTTTATACCTAATATAAGTATTATATAGCATACTTTATACCTAATATAAGTATTATATAGCATACTTTATACCTAATATAAGTATTATATAGCATACTTTATACCTAATATAAGTATTATATAGCATACTTTATACCTAATATAAGTATTATATAGCATACTTTATACCTAATATAATTATTATATAGCATACTTTATACCTACTATAAATTGTCTAATATTATTTAATATTAATATTATTTGCGAATTATAATATTTTATATTCGATTATTTTATTTACTTTGTAATTTATTAGAGCATATATATATATATCCTATAGGATAGGATACAAGTAACATTCTCTTGTTTATTTGACCAATCAAATTCGTACAGTATGTATTATTATATATCTAATGATCATTAATAGCAAGTCAGTCTATTTACATAGCTACTACATACCTTAGTGGTCGTAAGGTTTTATCCCATGCAATTATAAGATAAACTTTATAGGTAATTAGATATAAAATAAAGCTATAATGAACGTATTTAATTTATGTATATATATATATATATATATATATATATAATGAACATGTGTAATGTGTATAATGTGCAGTATATTACAGGCTGTACTTAATAATTACTAATTATATGTATATATATACACGCAATAATTATCACTACTCTAATTAAAGATGTAACAAAGTCACCTAATTAACACCCCCATCCGGTTACTTCTGATATGCACAGATGTCGTATGATGTATCACTTACTACTTACATATGTAGTACTTGGTTAGTTAACAAGGTGTAACAACACCAGCGTGTATGTTATTGTGATTTATTACCTCGCGTTACGTGTTCGCTGATTGAAGTCCGCGCTCTCTCTGTTAACTCTCTCTCTGTTAACCGTCTCTGTTAACTCTATCTGTTAACTCTCTATGTTAACTCTCGCTCTGTTAACTCTATCTATGTTAACTCTCGCTCTGTTAACTCTCTCTCTGTTAACTCTCGCTCTGTTAACTCTCTCTATGTTAACTCTCGCTCTGTTAACTCTCTCTCTGTTAACTCTCGCTCTGTTAACTCTCTCTCTGTTAACTCTCGCTCTGTTAACTCTCTCTCTGTTAACTCTCTCTCTGTTAACTCTCGCTCTGTTAACTCTCTCTCTGTTAACTCTCTCTGTTAACTCTCTCTGTTAACTCTCTCTCTGTTAACTCTCTATCTGTTAACTCTCTCTCTTTTTACCTCGTACACCTGGTCACGTGATCACATGCGATCTAGTTATGCACGAGTTAACTAACCTATCCAGTAGGTGGCGTTAGGTATCATCGCGTAGACCATATCTCCGAGGAATATGTTCTCCGGTATGTCCTCGACTATCGCCAGGTTCGCTCCGAAACTATGAGGATTACGTAACTATGAACTTTGAACTTAGAGAAAATTATAACTAATGAAATAAATACTACATACACACTACTTAAACCGTCGTTCGGCATGCATAAACAAAGGCGTTTTATTATTAATTGTAAACCCAATGTTAATTGTTGTACCATGTCAATTTGGGTATCAATTTATATCTATTTTTTCTTCTATATTTTTTTTAATTTATTTTTTTGATTACCTAATAAACTATAGTTTATTTATATATATATATTATTATAAGCGTATATATGTGTATGTAGGTTGGTTTGTATTAGTGACGTAGATGATTCTCGAATCTAAAGAAACGATGCAGTCTCAGTCACCTATTAATTATGAATTCAGTCTCAGGAACAGTTACCCAAAGCATCGATATCGTTTCGGTACTGCTTATCATAAACATTATTTAAGCATTTAAATAGAAGCGATATCATATGATATCACATATGATGTTGAATATGTAATATTTAAATTTAAAGCACAACTATTATTTCGTAAATATATATATATATATATATATATATATATATATATATATATATATATATATATATATATAGTTTACCTTCGTTGACGAGTCATACATTGTAACCTCATTGGTATACATTGCACCCACTGTTGTATAATTATGTACACATCTAATTATATATATATATATATATATATATGTGTGTGATTTTAACCAAAATATTTAATTTAAAATATCATTTAGTAATATTTTAAATTTTTTAAATATATACTATAAACAAAATAGCCACCTATCGATAAAACAACAATTACTAAGTCACAGATTATGGGAAATATTATTATATATATATATAATAAAATAGATATATTCACAGATATATTAGTATATCTGTGGATATATGATATGCATTTATAATTAATATAGTATTGTTAATTATTATTGTTAATAAGTATTATGATTATTTATTAAAATTAATTATTAAGTATTAAAACTATTATGTAATAATGATTAACTACGATAAGATGAGGAATAACGATACGGAACTTTCCTACATATATTCTATAGAATGAACTTATCACGTGACAATATATTACACGCATACGCCGCACAGTGTGCGGCGCACACTCGATAAACATGCGCATTAGACCCCAACATGGTTGTACATTGGCCTACATTCCCTCGGCAATACGATGTTCCGTACTAGATCTTGTGATAGTCCAGGCCATTATATAGGCCTTGGTACGTCACTAGACACAATACTACCCAGATGTGTGTGTGTGCGTGTGTGTGTGTATAAAATACGATGTGTGTGGTATAGTCACGTGTACACTATTTACACTAAACGGTGCACCACGATCGTGGTTATGATTTACGATTATTGATTTCATTCTATATTTTTATGGAATTCTCTCCATTTACGTGGAATTCTCTCTTTCTATTTATGTGGAGTTACCACTCTCTATTTTTATGGAGTCGGCTCTCTATTTTTATGGAGAAGTTTTGAATTATATTTTTACCTGGCGGCGACGACGTACATTTTTTCATTTAATTTAATTTATTAACAAACATTTCACCGCTCCAGTCTAGAGCTCAGAATGCACATTTTATTGCTTTTAGGGTAATAAAAATGTAATGTTATTTATAAACACCGTTAATTAGCGGTATACTTATTATAATTATAGATATCGGTGAGAGAATTGCATGCATGTAACGTCATATGGTCATTACAAAATAATATGACATATGTAGGACATATGAATAATAATGAATAACATTTATTTTACTTATATACTATAAATAAATAATTAATACACATGGAATATGTATACAATACAATACATTTATATAATAAGTAAAAAAGGAACCTTTAATAGCAATATGCTTTCGAGAAAGCGTGCAGGATATAAGTAAGACATAATTAGGATATATGTTGGATATATGTAGGATATAGATAAGACATAATGCGCATAATACATAATACAAGTGGAATATGTAGGGAACATATAGAAAATATGTAGTTACGATAGAATGTATATATATCTTACGTATATATCTACGTACATGGACATAATTACGAATGAAGGACATAACCGGGGCACCTACAGTTATATATGTATATAGATGTAGACGTAACACATTGATCAGTGATTTGCTGATACCACAACGTGATGCCGTAACCCAGTATCTAGTATGTAAGGTTAGGTACACTAGGTTAGTGTACTTATTGTTAATGAAGTGATCTACTTGGATATATTAATTAACTATATTATCATATATATATATTTGGTTATGTATTATTGTTATTATATTATTGTTATTTTTTGTTATGCATTGTTCATTTGAGTTCACTACTAGAAATGGTATCCTTTTTGTGTTATCAAATTATTGTTTTTGTAAACTATGGAGTTAACCTTTTACACATGTATTTGGCATCATTCCACGTGAGGTGCTTATCGAATACTTTGTAACACTTCAATGCGCTTAATTCCCAACCTGAATATGAGGGAATGTCGATTAGAATATAATTAACTTAGGTCATAGGTCATGGGTCATGGGTCACTGGACATAGGACATGTGACGCCGGGCACTAGTTAAATCGTATTTGGTTGCATATCATGGGATACATCTAAAGTTTCACTAGTAGTAGGTAAGGTTTCCAAACCTAACTCGTTAGCTAGGTTTCAAACCTAGCTCATTAACTAGGTTTCCAGACCTAACTGGTTAACTAGGTTTCTAAACCAAATAAATATCTAGGTTTTAGACATTAAGTTTATAAATATTTATCTGTGTTCTCGTTATTATATTGACACGCATTATATGGTGTTCACACGATGCAGGTTTTACTTGTCGTACGAACAAATGCTGGACCGAAATTTGTCGGTCCAGCATTTAAAAATAACGAGTGTTTATACGACGCGGGTTTAAAGTCTAAAGTAGTTACCAACAACTGACAGCGGAAATAAAAATTAATGTAAATAATCAAAAATTTCAAATTCAAATAATATTTTAATTTATTAAATCTATTATAATTACATTTATTATAAGTATGGATACTTATTTGGATACTTATTTAAATAATTTATTATGTTTAATAACTGGCAAAATTGCACTGGATATTTCGTTAGAAAATAACAGAACGAGAACTATATGGACGCATAATTATTGACAATAATTTTCGATCTTTAAAGCATTTAATTAAACTACTTTTTATTATATCTTTACTTGAATTATTTAATTTTATATATTCTATATAATTTATGTTTATATTGTATTTTATATTGTAGTAATACGATTAATTATATAAAAATTATTCAGTATAACAATTTTATAAAATATTGTAAACATTACCAAAGATAGTAAGATATTTCGGTCCAGCATTTATTTAGGTCCAGCAAAAATTAGAATATTTTCTATTTTTGCTGTACGACGTGAAAAATGGGAATCCGAGTAAATGCTGGACCGAATCTATGATTTTGAAGAATTCTGTCCAGCATTTGTTCGTACGACAAGCAAAACCCGCATCGTGTGAACACCCTATTACAATGTATTGTGCGATATAATATTAGTGGAACGTCGTATATTCATTTAAATGTTGACTTATAACATAACTTCTTATTAAGGAATCCTTACATCGATATAATGTATATAGATGGGCGTGACGTGGGGTTTCGCATTCTGCCTATTTATTATCAAGGCATTGATAATGCGCTGATCTTACGCATCACTTCACTCGATTACGTAACAAATAGATAGAAGTTATTATGTAACAACTATTGATGTACGGCGACAAACCTTGAGGGCACACGAAACTATACGATTTGATGTCATTCCAATGGTAGCCGTACAATGTTCGATATGTTGAATCCTTAATAAGTGGAATTAATTATTAGGGGGCGTGAGTGAACGCTGAGAAAGTCGAGTGTTTTCCGCGTCGTTTTTGCGTTTTAAAACATAAACGCCACTAAATAAGACGTGTTCGACTTTTTTGTAAAACATGAATATGATGGAGATTAGTATCGACTCTTTATGGCTTTTTTACCGGCGGAAAACGATAGAATTCGCTAAATGTACAATATACATTGTATATATATATATAATATATTGTACATAAATAGGTAATGTTGTAAATGTTCCTTATCGACGATAAGTTATCGTAACCTCCTTATAATATATCTTATAATATATCTTATATGTAAATATATGTATATTAATGTATAAATCTAAAAATAATCGAATAACTTGATAATCCAGGCTTTTTCTATTAGCTTCTCGCCAAATATTGATTATTATATTGATATATGATCGAGGACATGATATCTGCTCGCTATCTCTGAATTATTACTATTTGTACTCCGAACTAAATACTTTTTAGTAGTATATTTAATTATATTTCAATGATTTCAATATCGGAATAAAAGATATTGTTTATTTGTAAAATAAATACATTCATATTTTTTATTTTGTGTTTATATATATATTATATATTTATATATATATTAAAACATACGAATTATTTATAAATTAGGTTTGAATTGGACGATATTTTCATATTATGTATGTAGACATTCCCAATAATATAATGTATATTACAGTATATCGTGAATTTAATATAATCATATTGTAATCATTGGTTTAAAAAAGAGTTTTTGCATTGATTTGTTTATCAAATTCAAATGTATACTCCCTGACAATAATGCAATACGATAAAATCATTAGAGCGTAACATAAAAAGGTCACTAAATATGAGTTAGCAGATGTCATGTCCTTTATATGTTACACAGTACAGTACATATATAATTTACAACATGTATAAACAATGGTATTTTTAAGTACTTCGCTATTCGAGTTATGAGTACATTATTTATGAGATATAAACTTATTATACGATTTATTATGATTTAGTTATAATTTTTAACGCATAATTCGGTTATTTGTTTAAATATATATATATTGCTAAAAAATTAGTAATAATACCACATAATAATACATTTTAAAAATGTACACTACATTTATTTTTATATTATACATACATTATATGTTTATTTATCGATACAATATATATATATATATATATATATATATATATCGTAGGTCATGTTAGTATTTTATTAGTTACAATGGTAACTATATATAAAGTTTAGGTAATAATCCTAAATTCAAAATAATTCAATATTTTATTTTTATTAAATATCATTGACAATTTGTTTCGTTTACAAATTTTACTTAAATTCAATATATCGATACGAGGTCATTAGAGGGTTAAATATATTGTATCTTCACGATGTTAGTGTTATGGTTTCCATAGTAACGCATACCTGAGAATGTATCTTAACGGTGACGAGAGAAATAAAAACCACGACGATATTCCTAAACGATAACATATTACCTAATGATCGTTGTTTCCTTAACTCGGTGACAACTCTAATTCATTGATCACGTGACACGCGCATACGTCACGTGACACTTGTTTAATGACGTAACGACTTCACGCCTTTATTTACGACGAGTTCGCGAGCGCCTATGTTACCCTCTCCGTAAACAATTAAATACGAACCGATGAACAAAGAATCCACTGTACCAGATTGGAATACTTGTGTGTGTGTGTATAGTTAGAAGTATTAATTAGTGTGTGTGTGCGTGCGTGTGTGTGTTTATGTTTATTAGGAATAATATTAATAAACATATTAGTGGTAGTTAAATATGATTAATACAAATGAAGGCATCGACGTGATTGCATTCGTGTAGAGATGTAGTTTAGTAGTAAATATCACGATACAACTAGAAAGATATTCCCCTGCTAAAATAGCATAGCAGTCAACTTTAGATATTTAAAATTCTGTGTAGCTCATAAACGACGCTAACTCAGAATTGTATGATTCTAAATATAATTTGATAACGATAGTTTGGTTGCATATCTACGTGTGAATACGTGTAAGAAGTATTAGATATCTCAGAAACTAAATATATCAGATATATTTCTGAAGTCGCTTGCAGTTCGAGATATCGAGAGTCTACGATATCTGAAATGTATGCGAGGTAGTGGTGCTTAGTGGTGTGCTGTGTAGTAGCTGATATTGTGGTGATTAAAGTGACCGTCGGTTCCTTTAGTGACCGTCTTTATGAATGTCTCATGAATATCTCAGCCATTCTCTAATAAGAGTGAGTGTTAGACTGTTCGTTATGCTTTAATTTAATCAATCTAAGCCGAATACAATAGTATCTATCTATAACTATACTCCGGGAGTGAATGGTCATAGATTTCTCCTGATTAGTTATTAGCATCATCAAAATAATATACTGTAAAGTTTTCTATTTAAAATGTAAACGTTAATTTCCGAATAACTATCAAAATGATTTCCGAAATTTTAATAACATATTTTTACCATTAATGAAATAAAGTATAGCATTTATTTTATAATATGTAAGTTTATATATATATATTATGTATGAATTAAATAATATGCTTGAAATAAATATTCTAGATATATTACTTTAAAAAAAACCTAAATTTATTTAAAATTATTAACAAGTCAACACTAATTGAAAATCTAATAAAGATTAATAATAAATAGTTTAATATTACAATCATAATTTCATAACTATTTTAATTAATCCATTGGAAATATGGATAAATTTATAACATTATTTTCATATGTATCTTATTAAAGTATGTGTCATATATATAGGTCATTGAAGAGTATGTTATGTAACAAACGAGAATTACATGAAAGTGTTCAACATGGTATGACTTTAGGATACTATAGTTTCCCATCTAATAGTAATAGCCTCATAATAGCAGCATAATAGCATATATAATAGACTTAAATGTTTACATGTTTACATTCTGTCTATTATTCTGTTATTATGGTGCCATTAAACGTATATTATGCTGATATTATAACGGCATAATAGCTACACAATATACTTTTAATGGAAACATAATAGTAGAAAAATAGCATTACAAATCAATAGCAGCATAATAGACTTATAACGACAACATAATAGCAGAATAATAGCATAATGTAAACATTTGATGCTTTAATGTAAGCTATTATTCTTCTATTATGGGGCTATTACTGTTATCTGGGATCATAATTGTAGTGTATTAAGTTATTAGTATCAATTTATTAATGTAGTGTATTATAGAGAAAACATCTCCCAGATATGAGAGGAAAGAGGTGATGTCATCTATGAAAAAATCGTCGCCGAATATGAAATAGCAAATAGAAATGCGCAGAAGCGAACACGCCCGTATTTGTATGACAGCTGTACGACGATGAGGAATTATTAGAACATGGCAGACGTGATGTGGCGGTGATTAATTCAATATTAATGTAGGCGTTTATCATTACGCAGTATGTAATATTTAAATATCATTGGTAATTTACTGCGTTCCTGTAGAATTAGCGCTACAAAGTGCGAAATTAGCGTCGAATGAAAGGGCCCATTGTTTGTACACAATAATAAACAATACGTAATATAAGTCCTCTATTTCTATCCGGTAGGGCGTGTGGTGGTTGTTTATTCGGTTGAACATTCCACAGGATGAGATCGAGACACAGAGAGAGAGAGAGAGAGACACGAGATGCTACCAGACATTGAGGAATGTTTCTTCTAGAATGTACGGTATCCCCAGTTCCGGTGGCAACAGCGGAATGGTCAGTTATATAGAGGCACTTCGAAGCGCCAATACATACCTAACAAAGATAATAGATAGTGCATGATGCAACGGTGGTAATAACTATAAACACCACTGAAATAGTGATTGTATTCAATTTAGTAATCAATTTATTATTTAAAATTCATTAATTCTATTCAATTATTTATTCTATTCAAATAATAATTCTATTCAGTGTATTACAGTTCAATGTATTAATTCTATTCAATTTATTTATTATATTCAATTAGTTATTCTATTCAAATAATAATTATATTCAATTTGTTAAGGGCCGTTGTCGTATTGAGATATTACCTTATTCAGATGTGTTACCAAATGCTTACCCTTATCTCTCTATCATCGTTCATATATTATTTAATTCACATTTACAGAGTTATAATAGCATATTATAATATTGTATATTAAATAATTAGCATTGTATATAAATATTACCATGTTGGTAATTGAAAATGTATTATAAACGATATAATCGAATTATTTGTTTTGATAATGTTTATTTTCAAATTAAATTAAAAATGTGTTTGAAATAATTAATTTATTATGAATATTGAAATAAACGAATGTTAATGTATTCACATTATAAGTATTTATATTAATTCAATAGAATACATAATAGTACGTGTGAATACTTGTAAGTGCACGTAAAATAAATAATAATAATAAAACACAACAAACACAAAAAAACGAAAAAAATAACGAATTTTAGCTATATACATTTACATATCTAGCAGATATTATCTACATATATATGTGTGTATTTTTATACATAAATACATACACACACACATATATATATATATATATATATATATATATATATATATATATATATATAATATGACTAGGTCAAGAAAGAAGGCTACATCATTAAATATTATATTGATAATGATAATAGGTATAGATTATAGATGATATATTTTTAAAGATAACGAATATATTTAATGAAAAATGAAGCATGATAAAATCTGTATCAACACATCAAAAAGATGGAGTTCAGTTTTCTGCTATTGTATATAATATTGATGAATCTAAAGGTATCGATTTTTCATGTAGAAAGAGATATGATAGTTAGGGTCTCTGCAACAGGGGGGACGGGGATATGTCCCTCCTCACTTTAAATCTAGGGGGATCTCCTATGTATTGGTCCCTGTCCCCACTTTTACCACAACATTTATTTTGATCGGTTAGTCCCCCCAACATACAAAATCGTTCCATCGCACCTAATGATAGTAATACAATTGATAATCACATAAAACAAGTTAATACTAAAGAGATTAACATTGTTAAATGAAATCATTTTAGATTAGGAAATCTTAAACAATATAATAATAATAATAATTATAATATCAGATTCAGTTGATGACCGAGATCAAAACCCAAGTATGGTATAGTAGTTCTATTGAACTTATCGAGATACCAACCTGTTTTTGGTAATGAGAGAATTAATACAAAAACGAATAAATATAAATAAATATTTTACAATTCTATATTGTTTATTCGTGTTCTGTCTCATAAAAAAATCAATACAATAAAATTAAATATATCTCTCAATACCGAGAAATCATCATGTATATAAAATAATAATAAAATATAATAAAAATATATAATAAAATATTTTAAAATGTAAAAAGCTACTAAAATAATAAATAAGTTAAACCCGGAGTTAAACTATAAAAAATCAAAGAAAACTAAAGACCAAAGTAAGGCTACAAAGATAATAAATATGTATACAATACGAACAATTTAAAAGAGCTCAAAATAAAAAAAGATGATCATGTAAATAAAATAACAAACAATACCTACAGATAAGGTGTAAGTTATTAAATATAATTATTTAAAAGCATGTTTTTAATATGAATTGTAAAAGTATTCAAATTCGTCAAAGATGATATGGTTGTATTTAAAGAATTCCATAAACATGCTCCTTTGTAAAGAATACTTAATTTCTCATGATCAAATCTTATTTTTGGTATTAAGAATGTTCTATTTAACCGAAAAGTATATAAGGAGAAATTCTAGGTAAATAACTTACAAATTGAACTATGCAAATAATGCTTGTTATATATTCTAAACATATATTTATAAATAGATATATTTATTATATCTTTAAATTTAAGAATGTTATGTCTTAAAAAAATGTAATCAATATTGGTTTTGTTATCAAGTTTATATATTGCTCTCATACATTTATTTTGTAAAATTTGAATGCATTTTATATTGCTATGGTAAGTAATTCCCCATATAATAGAACAATAATTAATATGACTATGAAAAAAAGAAAAATATAGCATAACTAAAGTATTAATATTAAATTTATATTTATCTATGTAGTAAACTAAGTCCATAGTAAAGTTTATTTTTAATATTATTTATTTGCATTTTCCAATTACGATTTTCGTCAATTAAAATGCCTAGGAATTGTAAATTAGTTGATTGTTTTATGGCTATATTATTTATTTTATAACGATAGTAAATCTAATAGACCTAAACCTCTAAAATGTATTTAATGAAATATTCAATATAATTAAAGTAACATTATATGATCAACTAACTAAGTATGAATTATAAGTAATATAATATTATCCATTGACTCTTATAATTTAAATATTACAAAGTGAGGTGATATATCAATATTTCTTTTAAATATATGTAGTTATAATAATAGTAAGTAAACCTTCTTACTAAATATATAGAGTATCAAAAATAAATTTAATATAATACTTTAACTGAAACTTGGTTGAAGTGTCACGATAACCCTTCAATTTATGTTCCTATATATAATGTATTTCAGTTAAATCACTTATTTAAGAACACAAAGCGAGGTGGTGTAGTATTAGCATTATTCATAACAGTTTGAAGGCTTATATTGTTGAAGAGTTAACTGATAAAATACCCGATGATATTGATATAATGACTTTTAAACTTAAATTTTATAATTTTTCTTATAATTATATACTTATCTGTTTATTATATAGACGACCAAATTATAATAAATAATTGTTTTATGATTTTATTTATAAACATCTTTCTAATTTTAATTTTTCTAATTTAATTTTTTGTGGTGATTTTAATATAAATTTATTAGATAAGTTATATTCTCATGCATTTTTTAATATTTTAAATCAATTAGGATTAACTAGAAGACTTACTGACACACCAGCACACTAACACAATATCACAATATCCACTCAAATTGATAATTTTTTTATTAATTATATATTTGTTCCAGAATCTGTATCTGATACTCTTTCAGCAGATATATTAGATAATTTATCTTTACTTTTTAATTTTTCTTCTAATTATTAATCTAATCAATACATAAAACTAATTATTTATTAAAAAGAAATGTGTCCACGTAAAATATTACTAATTTTAATAATGATCTAGCTGCATATGAATGTTCTACAATGAAAAGCAACAGTGATGTCAATAAAGTATTTAACATTTTTCTAGAAACTTTCAGTAATCTATGTAATAAAAATTGCCCATTTATTTCACATACGAATAATAATAATAAAAAAATTATAATAATAACAGAATTATATGGATTAATAATAAAATCAAAAATGCTATTAAAACAAATTATATCTATATTCTCTTATTTTTATGAATACAGTAATCATTGATAGATATAACTTATATCATATAAGAGATATAGAAACAAGGTAACTACCATAATAAGTAGACAAAATAATGCATCTTATAAAACAAAATTTTGTAACAATAATTGTTCAGATATGTGGGTTAAAATTAAGAAATTAACTGATCATAAAAAATATAATACCATTCCTGATAATATCTTTTATGGTAATAATATATTTAGTAAGTGTGAAAGAAAAAATGCAATCACTAAGTTTTTTAGTTCAATATCTCCTGATCTACTAGATAAGTATTTGCCAATAGTTAATAGTTAAAATATATCATCCCAAGAGAGATATTTAAACAATCATAAAAAAATATATGTTATTATTCATCTATATCTGCTAATGATATTTTGACTGCTATTGGGGATTGTAAATCTAAATCTTCATTAGATTTTAATAACATTGACATGAATATAGTCAAAATAGTTTTAATTTTATTTTAAATCCACTTACTTAAAATGTTAACATAATAATATGTGACTCTGATATTTCGGATAACATGAAAATGTCAGTAATAATCCCTCTGTTTAAAAAAGAAAAACTAGATGATATGAATAACTATAGACCGATTGTCTTATTATCTCAATTATCAAACATTTTAGAGAACATAATTGCTAATAGATTTATACATTATATTGAAAAACATAATTTATTATATACCAAACAATATGGTTTATCAGAAATTCTTCAAATTCGCACAAACTCTATGATAACTATAATGTTATTGAATCAAACCTAGAAAGAAATAATAAATTAGCCTCATTATTTCTAGATCTAAAATAGCATTCGATCGTGTATATCATAAGATTTTATTAAACAAGTTAACATATTATGGTCTGGGGCAGTACTAACCGTTTAATTAATATCTATCCACAAGATCGAATGTTATCAACTAGAATAAATAACAAACTTTCTGAAAGAAAATTCACCGATGTTGGGATATCACAGAATCACCTATTTTGGGTCCCTTACATTTGTATTGTATATATGATATTCGTATGGTCTTACATCATTACAATTGTAATCTCATACTTTTTGCTGACGATACATTGGTTAGCATTAGTGAACCAATTTTAAATGCAAATGTTTATATTTAGTTATTTTAAATTTACATGAATGGTTCACTAATAATTATTAGTTACTAATAATCTATTATAATAGATTAACATTAAATATTGAAAAACAAAAGTATTACCTTATAAAGATGCAAATATTATTAATAGTATATAAATTAATTCTACTGAAATATTCTTAGTATCTAATATTGGAGTTATTTTAGATAATAATTAAAATTTTAAAGAACATATAAGAAAAATACAATTGAAGTTATCACATGTTATTTATATATTAATAAAGCTAAGCTATATACCAATATATATTTTAAATCTACTTTACAATTCCTTGTTTTTGACTCATATCATGTATTGTTTAGAAATATGGAGAAATAATGTTAATATTAACCATTATATAGTATTTCAACTCTAAAAAAAAGGCCATTCGAATTGTAAATAAAAATATCTTTAATTATCAATAATATTTTTATTTTGACTAATACTAACAATCTATTTTGATGTTTATTTTTATATTCTAATATATTAAAATTTAAAGATTTAATAACTTATACAAATATGTTATTCATGCACAATGGACATTTAAAGAAATGCCCAAGAAGAATATAATTATTATTTCCGATATATAACAATTTATACAATAATACTTTTCATTATTTAAAATGTATTCTTTACATAATTTATTTTTAAATTGACTAATATTTTATTCTTTACTTTTTAATTATTTATATTTTTAACTCATGATAATCTTATTTATCAATATGATGATTAGGGAAGTTCTCGCAAAAACAAATATATTTGTTTATTAACTTCTCCATTATGTAATGCTTTACAACATGACATAATAAATTTGATTTATTTATTATTTGACCAATTGAATAAAATACTAGCTTTAGTATTAAATAAACAGGTTCATCAGTTTCTCCAAAGATATCTAAAAAAACTTTAGCTAACATAAAAAGTAAAACTATATACTATGAGATAGCTTGTGAAGAAGATCTGATATATCTTACTAATTATTTCAAGGTTAGTTTTGAATATAGAAATTCAATACAAAAAATTTAAAAATAAGAAATATAAAAAATATAAGTGAGTGTTATTCAATTAACTATCATACGTTTTATTCTCCTACCAATAATCTCACTCGTTGGAAGAATGAGGTAAGTTTACCTAATATTCCTAATCACAAAATATGTTCAACTTAATAAACACTATAGGATAAAATTACTATGATATGTGATAGTATTGATCTTACTAAATCAAATATTAATATAATCTTGCTCCTGGCTTTATTCCTGATTCTAATTATACTTGGAATAATAATTTTTCAGATATTTATATGGTTTCAAATTCAGAAGTATATGATTTGATTATGTCATCCTCTTCGACTAGTCCTAGTGATATGTTACCACTTAGTCTCATTAACAACTTGATTATATGTTAGTGTGGTATTATTATTCTATTGTTAACTTTTCTTCACTCCTAATGTTCATACTATATTTAAACATGCGTTAGTTACATCTTTGTTAAATAAATCTAACTTAGAGTGTTCAAATCTCTCAAATTACAGACATATATATAAACTACCTATGTTAAGTAAAATAATAGAAAAAATGCAAGTAAACAAATCATATAGTACTTAAGTATTAATGATCTTTATGATTATTTCCAAAATTCGTATCGACCAGGACTGAAACTTTAAGTTAATATACTAAGCTACTTAGATGATTTTGAACATGCTCAGTTACTTTATATTGATCTATATTCGGCTATTGGTAGTTTAAATCAAAATATTCGTATTACTAGACTGAGATCAATAGGTTTTAATATATTTTAATATATTTAATATCTCAGTAATTTTGTAACTTGTTATTTATCAGATAGAACATATTCTATATATATATATTTATATATATATATTAAAGGTATTTATTCACCAAAAAACTCTAATATATGGAATTCCGCAAAGATCTTTATAAGCCCCTTATTATTTATGATTTATATTCTTCCTCTCTCTAAAGTTATTAAACAATTTACTAAATAAACTATGTGATATATTCCGATGATATTCAGTTGTAATTGAAAGTTATTGTAGTATTAATGTTTCTAGTGAGTTAACCTTGTGTTCTCCAATGTAATAAAGTGGCTTATTCTCATTAATCTTTTTCTAAACTCTTATAAAACTAAATTATCTGATATTATTCTTAAATCTATTATATTTCCTACTATTACCTTTAATTCTACTGATGTCATTCCAAGTAAATGACATTCCATTAAATTCTAAATTAATATTTACTCAATTCGTCACTTTACGATATAGATCTGCTAATTGTAATATATTTAATATACAAAAAAATACCTGGGAGTGCATACCCCATTAGAAAATATATTTTGTTATCCAGATTACAATATTATAATAGTTTACTCATTAATTCTAAAATAAAATTATTGTATTGCTTAAATATAATCTATCAATTTATTAAATCATTTACAAGAGTAATCTATAATATTAAGAGGTGTGACCATTAAGTATATTATAACGATTAAATTGGTTTCTTTCGGATAATATATGTATATATAATATTTCCCCATTAGAAAAATAAATGTCATTTAAATTGTAAAATAGTTCGTTCATTCTAAGATGTGTAAACAATATATATTTTAGAATTATCTGATCAAATAATGCAATACCAATTTATTAAGATATATACATATATACATATATTTATTAAGATATATACTTATTAAAGATCATTAATATATAATAAAAAAAAAGTGGACAGATTGAATTGAAACATATAATTCTAGTAGGGGACATGAGGGGTTTTGTTCTATCTAATATGGAGCTCACTATAATACCCAATTCTCTGTGAATATTGTACAATTGAATCTTAGATTACTCATTAAAAAATAAAAATCTAAGAAATAACTATCTCGGATTTTTATATTATGATAATAAAATTATGTATTCTCAGTTCTAATAATATTGGTAAATATTGGTATACCTTTATATTGTATACATTATGGTATGTGAGGAGGCTGTGGTCGATAGTTCCGAATGTGTTAATAGGTGTAGCCCTATATACTAAAATAATACAATTTGAGTTAAATTAACTAATCCGAGAATTTAATATAATTCGATGATAATATGTAATACACACACAATTTTACCAATAACTCTACACTATTTATTACAATAAAATAGCATAATATGCACTTTTTACATAATCGATAATATTATTCAATATATTTAAATATCATTAAATTTATCTTAAAATATTAGGTAACATTAACATTATACACAGTTAATTAATATACAATATTTAAATATCTATTACCGTTGTGATTATATTGGCGTCGACCAAAACCCCCTCACGTCATCTATGTACCTACACCTTACACCCCTTTATAAGTACCCTTCGTAATTAACTATATACAATTATTTTCTAAACCTGAAAATAATCCCGTTTCCTATAACATATACCTTGCAAACTATCAACATCTGGTTGATTGTTAAACTTCCCATACACCTATTATAATAGACTATGGGCTTTTTTAGGCATTATATATAATACACCTGTGTATACATACTCCCGATAATGTCTCCTCTATGTCCCCTCTATGTCCCCTCTATGTCCTCTATATGTCCTCTCTATGTCCTCTCTATGTCATCTCTATGTCCTCTCTATGTCTAATATAATCACTAATATTAACTATCTAAGTGAAATAAGTAATATAATACATATAAAAACATAAGTATACACACACATATATGTACAAGGATTTGGATATATATTAATACTTACCTTACCTTACCAGGTCGAGCTGCTCGGTAGTCCATGGCATACATACATCAGTATTCTGCAATTCTTCTCTATCATTCATTGCGGTCTTTATTTCGTCTATCGTTAGCAGATCGGTATCATCCCGCAGTTGATCCATGTACGTCTTCGCTGGGCGTCCACGCGAACGGTTACCATGCTGTGGTTGCCAGAGTACCAGGTCGCTCGCTACTTCATCTTTGCTTCTCCAGCAGTGACCAGCGAACCTCAGCCTTTGCATGCGTATAGATTTACTAATTTTTGGAATATTGCCATATAATTGCTCATTTGTTAGATGATCTCGCCAGGCTTTGTTTGTTACTGAGCATGCGTGTGTAGGTTCCAGCAATATTTTTCTCTAACGAGGCTGTTAGAGTCCAGGTAACAGAACCGTAAACAAGCACAGATTCGACTGCAGCTCTGAAAAAATGTCTTTTAAGACAACCTATTTAGATTTGATTTCCAGATTATATTCATACTATTTAATACTGCTCAGGCTTTAGCGATCCTTATATTGACATCTATTTTTGTTGATCTAATATAGCTTCATAGATATTTGAAATCTTCTATTTGCTTTATCACACGTCCACAGATACTTTACCCTACTTTTCATTTTCATGTTGTTATTCTGATTGATATTGATATTTTCCGTTTTGTCAGTGTTAATGCAAAGTCCAATTTCTTTTGCGGCTGATTCTATTTTCAGTAATAATATATTAGCGTCTTTCAGAGTATTACTTGTTACGGCGATATCATCAGCGTATTCCGTATCGGTAAGTTGTTCAGCGGGATATCGTCTGCTATTTATCTCTGTTTGAGTAAAACCTAGCTCCCGGTTATTATCCAATGACATCTTCAGAATATTGTCAAGTCAGATTATAAAGAGGAACGGCGCAAGCTGTTACAGGGTATTACGGGGTATCACCCTGTAATACCCCAGTTGTTATTTCAAAGTAAGTGTATCTACATTTGGTGAGCGAACCATTGAACGAGTGTTCTTGTAGAACATCATAATGCACACGCACTTGACTGTTTCTTCTGGTATACCATATTTTAAAATTATTTCTTTTATCTTTTTTCGATTTATTTTATCAAAAGCTCTTGTAAAGTAAATAAAGAGTAGAGTTAGTGGCAGGTTTTTAGATTTTACTCATTCTAAAATTCTTATATTTATTAGGAAGCCATGTTGATTTTTTCTTATAATTGGACCAATTGATGGTCTAATCCAATGTTTGCGGTTTCATATGGTATTCATTTCTTTTCATTTACTTTGTTGGCTGTATCTTTGCATGCTTTTTCAAAATGTATATATCTTGTACTCGCGGATAACGTAGTTTCTGAATCAGCATTTTGAAGGCTCAATAATCTGTTTTCACTGTTACAATAAATGTATTTCTAATTTCGGTATCATGTTTCAATCTTATCCAGTAATATGGTTTGCATTTACTATTTTTCTTTTTATTAGCTCTAAGACTAAATTGTATATCCTCTGTTATTATATGGTGATCAGACGCAATGCATTGCTATTAAAAGAGTTGTAAGCTCTGAATTGTTTTCACTATTCTTCCATTTATTATTATGAAGTCAATCTATGCTTTAAAATCATTTGGAGAATTATGATTCCATAATTGACCAGATCATTTCTAGAAATGAGTGTTTAGAGTCTACATTTTAGACATAGCATATTGTTTTCTTGAAGATAGTCTTTGAGCATTTGGCCATTTCGATTTGTAGTTTGATGATAGGCATATTTATATCCACTATATTTTCCGAGGTCTGCATTTAAGTCTCCTCCTATGATTAGAACATTATACTTTGCTATCTGTATTGTCAAACATATAAGTTTGTTATAGAATATCTCAGTTCCTTGTTCGTCATTTATTGGACTGTAACATGAGATCACCGACGATTGTGTATTTCCTTGAAAGTGTACTATCATAATTCTAGATGATATCATCTCGACACTAGCGATTGTGTTATAAGCTTGGCTGCTGACGAGCATTCCAATTCCACCAGTTGGGGTATTTATACAATTCTTCCAGGCTGATAGAGTTAATAGTTTCCATTTATCATATGCTTGTTCTTTGATGATTGTATCTTCATGTGAGCCGCAACTGGAGGAATTTTCTAAATATGGGTCTAGGATCCTGGGCAAACTGAGCTCTCCACAAATTTCCACTAAATCTAGTAATACGTGACCGAATAATCTGACCTATCGACAACGAATAATGAAATAGAGATATAAATATACTGCCTTTAAACCGTGACAGTGATCCAATACCTACATTATCATCTAATCTTAAACCAAACATTGACCCCCATTGACCCCGAAACTGCTATCGATCTGTTTCTATTAATGTTCCATATTTGTAAGTAATATTCATTTTCCGACATTCTTCCCATATTAACTATCGTCTTGAAATTAGGGCGATCTGTTTGCATATAATATAACCTAATAATATACGAAGTTTGTAGCACGGCATAATAAGTGAACACAGTAAGATAATCATAAAGTCAACTTTTTGTTGTTCTTCTTTGTAAGCAGACTTGGTGATTGTATCATTTGATCATTAATTCTCGCATTGAAACCCATGTGAACGTATCGGATAGTCGCTTTCAATGTCGCTTGCATAGTCAGTCATTTGATAAGGTGACATCTAGTCTTAAGAGAGATATAGGTAACAAAAATAATTAATATATATATATAACATTATATAATATCATAACCATGTGTATTCATTATTATGTAATAGTAATGCTATATTTAATTAAACAATATACGTCAATACACCAATATCAGATACTTGGAGAATACTGGTGTATTACATAGCTAAATAAGTTACCAACTGAATATATGTAGGTTATACCTATCCTAGAACTTATACTTATGCTACTTGTTATATCCCGTAGAATTCCTATAGAACACATATTGCAATGATATTGTACTCCATAGTTAGTATTCTTAATCATATATATATGACTATAGTCTATCATGATATGCATACAATGTTACGATTAAATTAAATCTGCAGACTATAAACTAAGAGCCTATTTGTTTATTTATCATTTACCGAACTCAACATTATGTACCGCCCATATAGACACGCCCATTAACACGTATCGTTAAACTGTAGACACGCCCCTAAGTATTACATAACCTCGCGAAGTTGTTCGCTATTCAGAAAGATGTTATCGCTAATGTTTTTATAAAACATATTATTTTCAATGATTATGGATTACTTAAATATAGGTTATTAGTAATAACCTTATTACTGAGTCAGATAAAAAACGCGTAATACGTCATATAATAGGGTACATTGTATAGGGTATAATAGGGTACATTGCGATACCCTACCTACTAATTATGATACTATTAGCGTGTCATTAGGCATGGGTTTTACTATGAAAATAATAACGTATTATTAATTATACACTTGCGTAATTATGTGATATATGATTGTTTGTTAGCATCGTTGTACGAATAGAAAACTCAAATATATATATTTAGTGATCTATATTTAGTACGCCCAACATTTTTAACAATATATTTAAAATAAATTAAACACGAAATATATATATATATATATTATTGTTGATCAATATGACGTAATCATTAACCATCGTCATAAATGCATAGAATGTGTTACTATAATATATATATATATATATAAATATATATATATAGGAAGTAATTACTTAGTAATTACTTTAAGGTATTGGATATAGAAATCACAAATCCTCCAAGTTGATATACCTTTATCGACTTTCATTATGTATTACTAATATACTGGATAGAATTTTATAATCAAATATTTAATTTAATATTATGTTAATTGTATATCTGATTTTGACATTGGGTAAATGACTAGATACACTCTACTGTTTCGTTCATCCAGGCTAATGTCTAAACTCTGATTAGTATACATGAATGTGTGTTATGAGACAAAGAGACTAGTATACCAACCTATCCCTACATGTTTAAACCTATTCATGACTACCACATTTCCCACTCTAATTATATTGATCCTAAGAGAATTGAGACGTTTTTTAGAAATGTACTATATATTAATATATCGTGCCTATTGGAAGAATATGCACTTATGTATACACGCATGTTCATCGTGTACTTTGCACTCTTTTTATACTTAACAGGGTTACATGAACATATGCGCATACACATACTAATAATATCTCTACTAATAATATTTCTATTAATACTATCTCGTCTAATAATATTTCTATTAATATTATCTCTACTAATAATATTACTATTAATAAAATCTCTACTAATAATATTTCTACTAATAAAATCTCTACTAATAATATTTCTACTAATAAAATCTCTACTAATAATATATCAACTAATAATATTTATATTGATAATATGTCTACTAATAATATTTCTACTAATAATATCTCTACTAATAATATATCAACTAATAATATTTATACTGATAATATCTCTACTAATAATATTTATATTAATAATATCTCATTAATATATCCATTATTAACTACAGGAAAATATCTAGCTAAATATATATATAAGTATTATAATTCAATGAAATACAATATTCTATAAACTATAAATACATATTCTACCAATATTTGAATATTAAAATATATAATTTGAAGAAATCTTCAAATTTAAATATTTGAAAGTGTGGGGAGCACATTCAAAAATAGTTATTTTATTTTTAATTGTATATGAATACAAATCTAATATAATACATCTACTGATGTATACTAGATAAATATGATTATGATATAATTGATTATGTAAAAATCTATTTTTTGAGTTGTCAAATATTCATAAGTGTGAAGGGAATTATTCCTGGTGTGATTACCTACAAAATACCACTTGGAAATACTCCTTAAAAACGTACTTTAAAATCAGAGAAGTAGTTTACTATTCGAATTCACGATGAAGCCCATATATGTGTTATTAGTATATAATATACACGAGTATAATCAACGAATGTAACTATACATTCACCGTACGGTTATGTTAATATTCAAATAGAATTGATATTAACTCCACAACGCTAGTAAGCATACATAACTATAGTATTAAAGCTTGTATATACGTTGACATAAACAGTGTTCGTGATATAGTTATTTGCCGCGTAGAGCTGACATTATTGTTGTAAGCGAACACTTAGCACAGAAAACAACACGAACATATAACGTACGATGTGATGTGTGTGTAACATTGAAACATAGTGTGCGGACAGTGTGCGCACACATGGTGCGTTAACATATTAGCTTTTCGTGGAAGAACTATCAGTCAAATGTTCGGATCTTGACATATATGTATTTATAAAGTAACGTTAACATAACGTTACTTTATAAAGTAACGCAACGGAAATACAGCATACATTAATATCCAATATATTAGAATAAATATCCCAATATTTAAGATAACTGCCCAGAATATCTAATTGGAAATTATTACAGCTGTAATAATACTAGTATAAAAACAACCAGTGATTATATATATATATATATATATATATATATATTATTCTGGATCTGTATGTTAAAAGAAGATTTGCATAGCCACTCATAAGTAATATGAGAATAGGAAATAAATAAATACAATGCTACAAATAAGATTATTGTGCAAATTTTAGAAATAGAAAAGTAAGAGTGATTTTTAAAAGCTGATAAAAGTTTAAATACATAGACGCGTCGACTTAAATATTGAAATCAACATAGCAACAAATATATAACAATTGTAAAGTCTTTGCAATGTAACGCCCACACTGACCTCTATGATATGGACATACGCTTGACGATGACCTTTAATACGACTATCGTCTGAATGTTATCAGCACCTATATATTTTACACTGTACAGTGTACAACCATATTTTCTTAACCGTGATAATAAGATATTTAACGAGAATAAAGTGCTGATGAACCGCTACGCTTACTAAAGTAGACAGGGATATCAAATCCTTAATGAGTGCAAATATTACCTACAATATATTGTATATATACACCATCACAAGTGAACTTATTAAAGAAGGATCTGCAACAACGGATATGTATATATATATAATTCTTCCATAAAATGAGGAATTAATAAGTATGGAAACAAACTTTAACCACGTTACTGGTTATCAGTGATGGGCACCGATCCTCTTTCCTGGATCGATGATCAATGATCGCGATCCTGCACAACACTTCGAGTTATCCATCTTGCAAAGGTACGTTGAAAACTTATCAAACTACCATATTATCTGTTGAATTAATCATTTCAGTAAGCTTTTTTTAGAATAAGCTTGAATAGGCTGCTACCTTAGTCATCACGTGTTTAAAACAGGCTAGTTTCAGGAGACATGGAAGTATGTCGTAACAGATATTAAACCGAAGATTATTAATGTAGATTCATATCGATCGGATAAGAATATTAAGTTATAATTACACTTCTTTCAAAAAACTATCGATATAATATGACATAACATGCGGTATACGTCATGTCAATCATTGTCCTACGGCATGTCCGTCATGTCCTATGTCATATCCATCATTGTCCTATGTCAAGTAATGGACACCATTGCCACAACGTTTGGTATCGATTCCTATAATTCAGCTTTATACTCAGTATTGTTAAAAAGCCCAATTTTATTCTACATTTCGATAACAGTTGCAATAAGTGAATAATTTTACTTTCTCCCGTTCGCGTCAATATATAATTGTCTACAATAATGTATATAATGTATAATTTACTGGCTAATATATATATATATATATATATAAGAACTATCGCATATGCTATATTGAAGAATAACACGTCTGTAGTTATAAAAGAGTATGTTTATTTCGCTCGTTATAAACCGTGTATCGGCGCCGCTTCTATAAATAGCATATATCCATCTAAAGAGAGGCTGTGGTGTTACGTAATTCTCACGTACTTCTAGTCGACGACATGACGTCACGATATGACGTCACCGCCGTATAAAATATCGCTCCGGCTTCTCGCGCCGGTGAGAGAAAGAGGCGTGTCGAGTTGACACTGTCAAAGTACAAGAATGAGAGAAAGTTCACGTGCGCGCGCGTGTATGTGTGTGCGCGCGCGTGTGTGTGTGCGTGTGTATGTGGTCGTCTGTTTTGTTGACACACGCAATGACGTAATACGTATGCAGTAAATAATAATAATAACAATAACAATAACAATACGTTAATAGTAGTAGAAGTAGTAGTCAGGTAGTGGTAATGGTAATAACAATGGAGTCGTTGTATAGTATGGGCGGGGAGTGAACGGGTCGCATCGCAGATCAGCTTCAAGTCGTCAAGGTCATACTCGTGCTTTAAACGAAGGTCACCGTGATTACGTAACGATTAAATAATAGATAAAATGAGGTCAGATCGAAATGGGGGGGTTGGTGTTGGAGGAGGAGGAGAGGTATGACTCACTCCGCCGCAGGTGACGTCACGAGTACGGGTGGCGCCACCACTAGTTCAAAGCGTCGTGGTATTAGTTGTGGGCGTGGTCGTATCGTTACTGAAGCGTAACAGCGGCGCTAGTGAGATATCGCTGTGGTTATCGTGTGGGTACAGAGGTGCGGGAGGAAGAGGGGGAGGCGGTGGCAGTAGTTGCGTATCTAGACCGCATGACTCATGACATGAGTCATCTTCGTGTATGTACAGCGACGTGAAGCTAGTTTCGGGCGACATCTGACAGTCTTGTAGACGGTAGGCCTCTTCGTAGTCGAGCGGGACGGAGAGTGGTGCGGTCGGGGGGAGCGAATCCAGGGGTGGGAGGGGGGCGTAACGAATGTGAGAAGTGGGCGTGTCGCACGCAGGTCGTCGTCTGCGTCCTGAACTGATGGACGAAATGGAGGATGAGGAAGCGGATAGGGGTGAGGAAATTGATCCGTGACAGCTAGCGCCCCCTATCTCTAGTAGGAAGTCGTCGTCGTAACCGGCATACGATGATATCACCCCTTCCGCTAGGGGCGTTGCGTTCATTTCGTTAACCACGCCTCCGTCGTCTTGGTAATGGGGGGTTCTCGCTGTTTCGTAGTCCAAGGGGGCGGGTAGGGGTGGGGGTACTTCATTGACGGGGGTTCTATCCGGACTACAGGCGGACAGTAGTCGCTTCCTTCTGACGCCTTTGTCCTCTCCCGATAGGAAATAAGTGAATATATCTCCTTTTCCCTGTTAATAGGTGTATGTCGTATATCATAAGCATGAATTTAAATTAAATCTTTAATAAATTCTTGATTATTTTTCTATTGAATATATTTCATATATTTCATAGAGTAGTTTGATAAGAAATGTCACTAAGCGTTAAACATTATATTTAAAACCGTCGTTGTAAATTCATTATAAATATTATGTTCCTATTACAATTGTGTGTGTAGTATGTACAGTTATTATATATGAAAATAACTATATTTAATGACTTATAAATAATTTAATTTTTATATTTAATAAAGGTTCATTAATCAGAAATGTAATCCAACAAACAGTTAAATAGAATTTAATTAATTCTAAAATGTAATAAATTGGAAGAATATTACTGATATATTAATTTAGAATATATAATTTTAAATATATATATATATATATATATATATATATCATCATCATATATTTGTTATATGCATTAAGTTATTACTATTATTTTAAACTACATGCATTATTAAAATAAATTCCGAACACCATGCTAATAATAAACTAACCCTATAGACTACCCATATAAAAAACCCCTATAGACTACCCCTATAGACACCCCTATAAACTACCCCTATAGACTACCCATATAAATATATTGAGTGCGGTACCTTGACTTTAATGAGGCCCCTTTCCTCCAATATGTAGCCCCCTATATCCGATAGTATTCTAGCGCAGTCTTCGCTGCAGTGAATCTTCAGAGCTGTCGATTATTTCAGAGGTTAATAAATTTGGATGTACATCATTCGTATAAATATAAGTATGTATGTATATATATACCTGTATAGTATCTATAATATATTATTAGTATTTTATTTTATTTTTGAAAATTTCTATTAACATTTATTTTATCATAACATTTCTATATGATTTAAATTTCAGTTTCTTATTGTATTAAATTAGTAATTTTAAGTTTTAAAGAGGTTTCAATTTATATTCACAACATAATTATGTTGTGAATCGTATGAGTCGGACAATTATTATTTGTTTTCAACTCCGTATTTGTAAACGCTGTGTATATATATAGAGTAAATTTATTAAAGAATTACTAAATAAGAATAATACATCATTTTTATACTTTATATCGTTTCATATATATATGATACAATAAAATATACATAATTTATATATAGATTACATTACTAAATGTACATCGTACACAATACAATATAGCACTCTACTTTGGCTAGTTATATTCTGTATAGACCTTTACAAATTGGTACAATTTAAATACTAAAGTATTTAAAATTTACCAATTTTCTGAAAATATAAAATATCATATCTATTCAGTACACACCAACATTTTCTGACTTTTTAAAAATCTCAGTGCCCTACCTAAATTATAATTATTATTGTTATTATTCAATAAAGAATGTATCGAAATTATGTGTAATTGCATAACAAATATATAGTTTATAAATGGGCATCTATGCGTAAAAATTTAAATTGTAATTTTCCTAGAAAGTATAAATAACGAATACTAGTAAACCTACTACGGACATTAATATTAACAATATTAGTGACGCATATAACACGATGAGGTGTCACATGCCACATGTCACATACCACGTGTCACATGTCACACTAACGTAAGCCCGTAGACTCCATGCGGGAGGCGACGTTAACCGTGTCACCGAACAGACAGTACCGGGGCATCTTAGAGCCTACTACCCCCGCTACCACTGGACCTGCGATGTAGGGGAGGGTTAGTGCCGGCTGATTATATGAAATAATGGGGGATTTGTATTATACGATATTCATAATAGTATGCATCATTTGTTTTATCAAATATATATTTTATTACTTAAATTTCGGATTATTACAAAAAAGTAGGTTGTCTTTTCACTAATAATATTAATACCGTCAGTTATACTTACCTACTTACCTACTTAAATAGGTAACTTCACTTTATAGTATTGTGACTATTAGTAATTCACATGTAAAGCGTATACACGTAGTAATAGTAAGCACTGTGTGCGTGACGTGGGCGGGCTCTTACTTCAAGAATAATGTAGTACGTATTGATTTCAATGGTGATCAATTCAATAATAATAACATCTAATAAGTTTCAGATTTTCTATATATAACAAAACAATAACAGTAGTGAATATTTCTATTAGATTTGGACAACATCACGTCTACACTTCAATACTTTATACATCATTTATGGATATCACAATGGTTTATCAATGACAAATTAAAATATAATTTCTCAATATTTGCACTAGTAGTTTTAAATAGTTGAAACATATTTGCACCAATATTCGCATAATGATTGCATAATTAATTTCGTTATCAGAATATTCCCAATAGATTACGTAATCGCAATATTTACATTACTAGTAGCGCCCTCTATATAATCATCGTAACTCTTACGTAATACTCTAATACTAGTGGGGTACACATCAAAGGTATGCTTTTATAGCTGGGAGGTTGGACAGCCTTATAGGTGGATAGTCAGTTGATGTTTGGCCTAGATATAAAAATGGTTATCAATCTCTCCACCCGTCCAACTTTCCTGATACGAAGCCACACCCTAAAGTAGGCGTGTTAACCTGAGTGAAGGCCTATCCTCAGCTGAATCAGCTCGTCGGGTTTGTGTCTGATCTTAAAGGTTCGCATCTCCTTGAGAAGGTGCAACGACATCGAGGCTATTTCCCCGGCGTGTCTGTTCTCGTTACAGATAGGCAGACCGCTGGCTACCATGTAGGCGTCTCCTATGGTTTCCACCTGGTGAGAGAAAGTGGCGACAGCGTAGAGGTCGTCGAGTACGGAATTATAGGTCGTTAGTGGTTACCTTGTAGACGTCGTACTCTTCGATGATCTTGTCGAACAACAGGTAGAGGTCATTGAGAAGGTCAACTACCTGGTGCCATATAAAGTTATGATGTTGTATTGCGTAATATACGTATGTCATTGTAACAATCGTCATCATTATTATTATATTATTATTATTTGTTTATTGATTTTATTTTTATTTTGTATTCATTTATTAATATGCATATTAGAGAAGCATATCATGTTATTAAGAAGCATAATCATGATTATGCTTCAGATTTAGGTCGTAATAATATGATGTTATAGTATATTAGCATCTTCATCATCATCATTATTATCATCATAATCATATTCTAGCAGTATTATCTTAACCATAGTATAACATTATAATGATGATGTCTCCTACTATATGAAATAGATGAATTCCTACTTCATATCGTGACAGTGCCTTCTAAGGGGTATTTTGTGGGCAATTACCCCCCTCCCTCACTATTAATGTTTATCCACCCACTTTTAAATTTGTTTCCACTACAAAATAAGATTTATTAATAATCAAATATATCATAACCCTATTTATTGTAAATCAATAGATGTATTTTTAGATTGTTTTTATATACAATAAAAACAAAATAATTATTTTTTGATATTTTCCCCCCTTTCAAATCCTTAAAAAGGCACTGCATCGGGGTATACACCAGTATACCATAGTAATCTTGTAATGTGTGTTACAGTACAACATTAACCTTGTAAGGTATGTTACATTACTACATTAACCTGCATAGGTGTGCTCTCCGACGAGATAGTAGTGAAGCCGACAACATCACTGAAGTAGATCGTACAACTCTGAAACTGAACAGGTATCACCCTCTTGTTCATTTTCAGTTGTTCGGCTACAATTCTACAAGAATGCGTAGTAGTTAATGTCTAGGAGTTATTAATTGTATAAAACTTATATATATATATATATATATATATATAAGTTATGGTATATACATTTTATTTTTATTATCACGTTTTATTTCTATTAATGTATAATTAAACATAACATAATTACTAGAGAATGGAGATTTTTAATTTGCCATGTTATAATGCTAGTTTAATATTTTATATATATATATATATATATATATATATATTATTAATTTAATTTATATTTAATAATAAACCTTTGATTATTTAATTCCTATTTATAATATATTTTATTTTATAACGCTTATAGCTGAATTATCAGATCTTCAAATTACGAATATATATTTCCACAATATCGTAATGAAAATTTATTATTTCATTGATATACTTACGGATTAGATTTATATTGTACATGCTTTACATATATGTATATAATATGGTATTTATTAATTTTACTTCATACTTTTTATTATTCAAAATTAGTATCATTAATGATATATATTTATAAATATTTATATAGGTAATTACTTCCATTCTAGAGAAATTGACATAATGTTAGAACTTGATCAAAGTTGTTATTTTATACCCAGTAGTTTGCTACAACTTATGAGTTATATATATATTTATATATATATATATATATATATATACAAAAGGTATACTATTATAAATCTAAGTACTAACTAAAAAATATAAAGGTGCTTATTTTGAATACGAATTTATGAAAATTGTATTTATTTTTCCTTTAAATTGTACACTAGTATATTCGTTAAAGCCTCAACATATTAAACATGGAACCATACATATATTATTTTAATTATTTATATATATATCTTAAATATATATATATCATTATTCGTGTATGCGAGTGAAACAAATAAGACAAACTTGGGCAGCATTCTATTAAGTAGGGCGTCTGTTTTCTTCTTCTCGTTGTCAAGGTCAACTGTTTTCCTGGCCACGACGTCTTCGAGGTCATCGGCGTAATCCCCCATTATCGTCACCACGTTGTCCATGATGTTCGCCGGTCTAAAAGTGTGTGAGTGTGTGTGAGTGTGTGTGTGAGTGTGTGTGTATGTGTGTGTGTGCGTAGGTTATAGAAAGGACGTGTCCATGGTTATAGTGTTATCGAGGACGAGTTTCATTGGTGTTATTAAATCGTTGTGGTTATACGTAGTGTAGTTATTTCATCGGACATCACTGATGAGCAGAAGTGAGTTAAATTCTGCCTTTTCGTTAAAAAGGCCGAATTTTGCCGAATATAAGGATTTTCAAAGGCCGAAAATAAGCTAAATTCGGCCTTTTTAATTAAATTCGGCCATTTTTTTAAACACTTATTTTCCTATCTTAAATCATTAAAAGTAATAAAATAAAATACTTAATAGTAATATATATATTATATGTAAATAATACTATAAGTAAAAGCAAATTTTTATATAATATTAGCGATGTAAGTAAGTCAATTCGTAATTATTGAAGATTAATTATTAAGGAAATGATAATAAGATTGTTGGGAATTCTCTTTAGCAGTGTATTTGTCAACATACATGTCATATGCGTATCTTGATATGAGAATACGATTTTATACTAATAACAAAATGCATGATGTGCACCTATTAAACTTTCCTATCTTTGAGAAGCATACAAGCGAAGTTTTATTTACGTCAATGTCACAAGTATTAGAAGGTATGCGAAGACTGGAAATATAAAATTATATTTATTATTAAATTATTTAAATATTATTATCCAAGCTGTATCAAGTAGAATACAAAGAGCTTCCTTACCAGGATTAGTAAGGGTTTGGCGTGGAGCTCGTCATCTCGACTTGGCGTTACAGATGTTTTATACAAATTCGATGTCAATGATATTTTTGCTTACTTTAATAAAATTAATTGAATTTTTAAGGAGGCAATTCAATTTAATAACTAAAATGAGATATAAATGGCCCAAGGTAATACAATTATAATTATTGAATATGTAAGTTATAGAATTTCCTGATAGAAATCTTTTGTATTAAAGATAATTATAAGAATTTATTTAATTTCATTACCGGACTGCTATGTATATATCCAGGAACTTCATCCGTTGAATCAGATATTCCATTAGTAAAGTCGATAAATATACTGTATATAAATATATATATTGAAGGAAAGACCCATCTCGAAAGACCCACAAACATTGCACTTAAAGTAGGTAGTACCTATACACTCAAAACAATTTAATTATTTAATGAAAATATAATAAATTTCTTCATTATTGATTTAAAAACTACCCAGCAAACCATAATAGTAGATTTAAATACTTATTAAAGCAGTTTATAAAGCAATTTAAATCAGATTTTCGAACATTCTGATTTAAAATTTGCTTTAATTCAACTGATTTAAACGTTTTTTAAATATCTTTCTACAGCTTTAATAATTAAGTATTAAAGCCTGATTTAATTCTGATTTAATAATCTCCCCAAATAAGATATATTTTCCCAGTAAACAATAATAGCAGATTTAAATACTTTTTAAAGCAGTAATAAATGTTGACAATTTAAATACTTATTAAGACAGATTTAAATATATCTTAAGATATCGGAGATTAGTAAATCAGAATGAAATCAGTCTTTAATACTTAATTATTAAAGCAGTAGAAATATGTTTTAAAAACGTTTAAATCGGTTGTATTAAATCATATTTTAAATCAGAATGTTCGAAAACCTGATTAAAATTGCTTTATAAAATTCTTTAATAGGTTTAATAGGCATCCTATGTACTTAAATATGATGTTATGGTTTGCTGGGTATATTGATACACATATATTTGTTAATACTAAAATTAATGCAATGCCATGCAATATAATATGTATTAATTCAATTAATTAACCATATTAAGTATCTATAGAGAGAACTATATTGATAAAATATAGAAAGGCCGAATTTAAGCCGAATATAAGGTTATCAAAAGGCCGAAAATAAGCTAAATTCGGCCTTTTTCCATAAATTAGGTAAAGGCCGAATTTAACTCACCATGCTGATGAGTCATCAATTATGAGTCATACGTTATGAAGCATCGATGACTCATAGAGTAGTATCATTGATACAATTATATATTATATAAATATAATACAATAACTGATAAGTATAATAAATAATAAGTGTACATTATTCGATATACATTATATATATATATGTATGTGTGTGTCTTTTAAATAGGTACACACTCGATAATCTATAATTATGTACAGTCACTTGTTAAATAAAATGATGATGATGATGATGATAATGATAATGATGATGATAATGATGATGATGATGATAATGATGATTGTGATGATGATTTTATGTTAACACTAATTTAGTTATACAATTCTTACAGTGTGACAATAACATATACGATATGACGTCATGATTATTGTTATATACATGTGATGTTTGATTATTAACATTTTAGAGAGAAGATCCCTCAGTATGACGGTGACCTGTCCGAAACTAGGCCTTAGTGCTGGATTCTCGTGAAGGCACTCGAACATACACTTCTGGACGCAGTGCTGACACGATCGAATGATCGAGAACAGTTCATCTCGTAGGTAGGGACGTCGGTAGTCGTGCTGCACGCGCAGGACTATCTCTGCGGGAGGGGGCGTGGTTAGCGACCGGTGAGGTAACCACGAGTAGGCGTGGTTGTTAATCGTGCGGAATCAGCCGAGCGTGACGAAATGAACGAATCGCGATATCGGTACCATAATTACGGTTAATTTAGTTAATAATATCACAATAATATAACCCATTGCTAACCATTATATATATATATATATATATATATCATTTAAAATACATATATTCCTATTTTCATATTTGTACATAAAATTTAAATATATTATTTCGATTTATTGTCTTTACTTATATAATAAACCTTTAGGTTTCCTGCGTTTAACATATAAAATAGGTATATAATAATAATATATTATATATTTTATATTATCACAGTCAATAATGTTTATAAAACCGATAAAAACAACTATAAATCCACAAATATTGTTTACAACAAATGCTATCTAATAATCTATATTTCATATAATTACAATATATCTCCTAGGCTAGTAAATACATATAAACCAGTATATTATTTAGTCAGATATATGGCTTCCCCATTTAATGGCCGAATATAATCGTTATTTATAGATTTGCATTACGCACCTCGAAAACCAGTATTCACCAGTATATCCCCCTATATTGAAAAAGGCGTACTATTTATGTATGTACGACGTAACATTGTATGGTATATATTATACATTGTACATTGTACATCTATTATATCACTTGATATCGTATATAAAAGCAGCATAGAGTATATAGAGTATATATATATATTTATATATATATATATATATATATATATATTACATATATGTAATATATATATATATATATATATATATATATATATATATATATTTATATATATATATATATGTAATATATACGTATATCGAATACGATTCATTATAGTAATTCAACTCTCACGTTCAGTGCATAATGTGATCTCGATTAATCGAGTTGTTATCTATATAGTAATACAAAGCCATCAGAATAACGTAGGACATAGATGTCCTATAGTGGATACGTAACCAGAGAACTCTTGTGAACCTTTAATCGGATATCACCCATTAACACCCATTAACACCCGTAACGGACGATGGAAATGTTATTTTTTTGAGGGGGGAAATGTAATAAATATATATATATATATATATATATATATATATAATCACATACAGAGATATATTAACACTACCTTCTTCTGTAAGTTCGCAATTAGGCCACGGTCCCTGTCGACCAATGATATCGACGAGAAGTAGGCCGAAGCTGTAGGCGTCACTCCTCTGCATCTTGGTAGCCGTTATCTTCACGGCGTCGTTCAGTTGTTCTGGAGACTTCCATAGTAGTTCTGTGTTGTTGTTGTTGTTGTTGTTGTTGTTGTTGTTATTGTGATCGGATAGTCGAGCACACGCGCGCGCCTACAAACCTACGCATGAATGCCCACACACATACACGAACACACACACACACACACACATACATATATATACAAACTAACATACACGCATTCACACACTCATATATGCACACAAATATATGTATATATATATATATATACATTCACATAGGGGTGTCGGAAGGGACGGGGGGTATCGGACCCCACCATTCAAAAATATGTGGGGACTAAGTATGTTTCTCCCCCCCCCCCCCGAATGTTATATATAGATATATTAAATCTAGTCTATTGTCTTTGTTAATACAAATCTTGTAACGTAATTTTACACTTGCTATTTCTAAATTAAGAAGTAATATGACTGTGAGGCTAATATGTCTGATAAATGTAATAGTATAAAGAGTATAATAAGATCCATTAGCTTTGTATAACCATTGTGGAGCTCATCGCACAAACTTAATAGCACAATCATTAGATAATAATATAAATATAAGAAAATCATTGCGAGTGGTTCAAGATTTGGGGTTATTATATGAACGGACTATCAAATTCCGGAATGTATACAATACTAATAATAACAAAGCAAAGACATTGAAACCATTATGCCCAACAAGATGGACTATGCGAAAATCATGTATTAAAACAACATTAGATCAATATAGTGGTATAATCGATGCACTGAAAGAATTAGATTATATTACCAATGACCACAAATATATTGCAAATTCACTATTAAAAAAATATGAATAAGTCAAATATTTTGTATCTATGAATATTTTAAGTTTGATATTTTATTGCTTGGATATGAAGGTGAAATATCATGACACTAATAAATACTAGTGAAGGTAACATATATAAAAATATACTTTAATGCATCTATGATTGTAATTATATATAATAATAATAATTATCAATAATAAATAAACATAAAGGAACAGATAATTCATTAAATAAGATTCATTGAAGATAGAAACAAAAGCAGATAACCTATAATTGGAGAGTGTTTATATTGATTCAAGGTGAATACACTAACTGTATAAACATGTTATATAATACAAAATAGCTTATAAATTAATATAATAAAATAGTATAATAATTTATTTTTATTTTAAATATATTTAATTTAATCTTAATAAGATTTAATAATAATTTAAGTATATATAATTCAGAGATTAATAATAATAAATGTACATTTCTATAAATAGGTAATAGTTGTATAGTAATGAAAATTAAACATACTATTTAAGATACCTTATCTAAAACACCCTTACACACAAGCGCATAATCGCATACAAACTAGTGTTATACTATTCCCGGGTACAGATCTCCACCCCACCCTTACCCCGCACACCCGTACTAACTGGTGTTATACTCGTCCCGGGTGCAGATCTCCACCCACCCTTACCCCACAAACCCGTACTAACTGGTGTTATACTCATCCCGGGTGCAGATCTCCACCCATCACACACTTACCCCACAAACTCGTACTAACTGGTGTTATACTCGTCCCGGGTGCAGATCTCCACCCACCCTTACCCCGCACACCCGTACTAACTGGTGTTATACTCATCCCGGGTGCAGATATCCACCCCACCCTTACCCCGCACACCCGTACTAACTGGTGTTATACTCATCCCGGGTGCAGATCTCCACCCCACCACACACTTACCCCACAAACTCGTACTAACTTGTGTTATACTCGTCCCGGGTGCAGATCTCCACCCACCCTTACCCCGCACACCCGTACTAACTGGTGTTATACTCATCCCGGGTGCAGATCTCCACCCCACCACACACTTACCCCACAAACTCGTACTAACTGGTGTTATACTCGTCCCGGGTGCATATCTCCACCCACCCTTACCCCACAAACCCGTACTAACTGGTGTTATACTCATCCCGGGTGCAGATCTCCACCCACCCTTACCCCGCACACCCGTACTAACTGGTGTTATACTCATCCCGGGTGCAGATATCTACCCCACCCTTACCCCGCACACCCGTACTAACTGGTGTTATACTCATCCCGGGTGCAGATCTCCACCCCACCACACACTTACCCCACAAACTCGTACTAACTGGTGTTATACTCGTCCCGGGTGCAGATCTCCACCCACCCTTACCCCGCACACCCGTACTAACTGGTGTTATACTCATCCCGGGTGCAGATATCCACCCCACCCTTACCCCGCACACCCGTACTAACTGGTGTTATACTCATCCCGGGTGCATATCTCCCCCCACCCTTACCCCACAAACCAGTTATAACTGGTGTTATACTCATCCCGGGTGCAGATCTCTACCCCACCACACACTTACCCCACAAACTCGTACTAACTTGTGTTATACTCGTCCCGGGTGCAGATCTCCACCCACCCTTACCCCACAAACCCGTACTAACTGGTGTTATACTCATCCCGGGTGCAGCTGTCCGAGCCGAACTGACCCCCGAAGTCCGCCAGACCGAAGTCCGTCAACTTGACAACCCACCTCGAGTCTACCAGACAGTTGGTCGACCTCAGGTTACCGTGGAACTCTATGCGACTGTCGTGTATCCTCAGTAAACCCTGTGAGTGGTATGACGTCATAGCGGTGAGGTCATAGTGGTTACGTCATAGTGGTGACGTCACTAGCCTCGCGTTACGTAATGCGAGACCGGTAAACTAAGATGTCGATGAATCGCGATTATATTCGTTACGAGTTGAAAACTTTTAATTTTTAAAATGCTCGTGATTCTTAATTTATGAATATATCATTCGGTTGATTGGATCATATGTGTATTATATATATTCTTGAAATATTCTAAAAGTACGCGTTAATTATTAGAATTAGTAGCATTATTAAAATGTGTGTAAAGTTCAACTCGTGACAAGTTGTATGTGTTTAGCACGTTACGTCGACACCTTAATGGGTGACGTAATCAAAGGGTTATATAGTAACTACATACAAGTATCGTAAACCCTGGACAATAGATGGAATGTATCCATTGTTCATACTTGGTTGTATGTTATAATTTTATAAACTTTCACATTTACAACAATTAAGTATACTATAATTTACGATTTTATACCTATATCTTAAATATTTGTAAGGCACGAAACCTTTTATTCTAACATTAAATACGTATACAATTGAACAGTGGAGAGATACGTAAAACAATGTTGCGAAGTCTAGACGCTAGGGGGAGCTGCGTATCACGTGGTCGTCGTGTGGGTGTGACGTCATATATAATGTTAATCCTAAATGCTTAATAATAACTGTATAGTACTCAGGTGTTGGTATAGTATAGCAACGGGTATACCACGTAATATTACGCAACATAGATGCTGATTACGACATGGTTACGCAATAATTGCCTTTGTTCACGACTGTGCGACGCAGCGTGAGTAGATACAGTATTACAGCCAAGATAGTTCTAAGCAAAGATATAACACACGCGCGAAATCCTACAATTAGATTTCGTACGCATAACATGAACAACTCCACCTATATAGGGTCAAGTTTAATAACAACTGTATTGTTTATCATGTACATTTGTATCTGTATATATATATATACACGGTATTGCTTATAATCTAATAGTTAAAATATTGTTAAATAAAAATCGCGGTATAACTACATCTATTTCAGTGATTTAGATACAACTCCTAGCATCGCGTTAATTACAGCGCGTAGATAGGAAGTGGTATATATTTGCTTGGTACCCAATTGTTAGTGTCAGACTGTAACGTATACATATATATACGTATATATACGTAAACTCGATCATCGCGTTCAATACCCTAGTTAAAGAGCTAAATAGTTAAAGAGGTAAATAGTTAAAGATCTAAATAGTTAAAGAGCTAAAGAGCTAAAGAGTAAAAGAGCTAAATAGTTAAAGAGCTAAAGAGCTAAATAGTTTTATATATATATATATATATACGCAATATTGATTGAGATTAACATTGACAAATAAATCATGAACTATGGGCCGGCTGTAGCCCCATACAAGCCCCATACAAGCTCCATGGGGCTGCACGGTATATCATCTACCCGTCACCGGTTGCCCCATGAGACGTGTGAGTCACATGACGTAAGCTTTGTGATGTAACATAACGCTGGCTGTATTTGCTGTGTTTTATAGTTATGTAATAGGTTAGACTATCGATATAGCTATTATTGCGTAACGGACATCGCGATATAGATGCGATGTAATGATGATGTAATGATGATGTAACAATGTTGAATAGATGGTATCGCGTGAACTAATAACAATATAATTATATAACTCATTATACGCATGCGTGAACTAATTCTCCTAATCGATCCCCCCCCCTCTTATACAAGGAATATACGCGTGCTCGGGGGTGTGTGTGTGTAAGTAACAATAACGGGCCGGCTACAGTGAGATCAACGTAGCTATATATAGACGGTTGTTTATATTAACGCGCATGAGATGTGGCAGTTGAACAAAGGTATTGCATAATATCTTTGATACGTCAGAGAGTGTCAGAAATAACTTCTGGGCATGTGTTAACAAATAAATAATATTATATATATATATATATATGTGTGTGTGTATATATATATATATATAATGTTATAGTAATGTATTTATTTTTAAACTACATTTAAAGTTATCGATATTAATTACTAATTATTAATAATATAAAATCTCGGCAATTAGTTTAATGTATCTGGTGACCGTTAACCTTGATGACGTCATTGACGAACGAAGCTATCAACATCTCGGAGAACTTCATGGACGAGTGCAGGATATCCTGTAGACGGTACGGTGGTGGTGTTGTTGTTGTCACGTGACACGTTGTGGCCACGCCCCTATTACGCCCCCTATCGCGCCGCCATTACGTACTATCTACGTATAGCGTACCGATGATAAGACTGTAACACGTATTGCATAACTGTATTACTGCGTCGTAAGCTATGACTCATGAGTTACGATGATTCATAAGTGATGACTCATAGTATAGTGTACGATTAAGTAACGCGCGTAAACACGTGGTTTCACGCTCGAGTGATTACGCGTATGATATTAGCATGAATGGAGGGCAGCACCGTGAAACTAATAACATCCGTCACGTGATACTACATTACCGGATGTTATGTAATACGCACTGATAGTGAGATGTATTGATTACAAATTGATAGTAAACAATTGCTATATACAATATTGTATAAGTGTTATATATACACGTATATATATACCTATATATCAAATTTATCGGCATTCATAGTTAAATTCAGTCCAATATTATTAATATATATATATATATGATCACACGTAAGTACATAAGTGATTACTGAGTGAATACATCAGCGTACCCCCGGGTGCTAAGTCGTACCCCCCGGGATGCTAAGTGGTGCCTCTATCCGTGCAGACGTGCTACACAGCATTACACATGGGTTCACCGTCACATTATGATATCACCTAGCTAATAATGACGTTACTGCTGCCCCTACAATGCCATAGCCGATGACCTAGATAATACTGACCTTAATGCTTCCCCTAAAATATAATAGATGACCTAGATAATACTTACGTTACGGCTACCACTACAATGCCATAGCCGATGACCTAGATAACGATGACCTTAATGTTTCCCCTACAATGATATATCCGATGACCTAGATAATACTGACTTTAATGCTACCCCTACAATGACATAGCCGATGACCTAGATAATACTGACCTTAATGCTGCCCCGAGAACAGTACTGGGTCACGATGCAGATATTGCCGGGTTCTATGCAGGCGCCCAGGAACCTATTCAAGTTCTCGTCGTTGATCTCCTTCAGAACCAGTAGCTCTTCCATCATCGCCCGATTCACCTGCGTGTGTGTATGCGTATGTGTATGAGTATGTGCGTGTGTATGTGGGCGTATGTGGGTGTATGTGTGGGGATAACACTGGGCATATAGTTCTGGAGAAAACGTGCATATATATATAATAATACTAATATCAGAATTTAGGCATGCCCAAGATAATCGAAGAATATATATATATATATATATATATATATATATTTAAGGTACCAAATACAGATCTGGTGTGAATTGGGAAATATAAGTGTATAGAATATAAGCTATCTCGACATTATATGATTAATTTCCCTTGACAAAAAGCTGCATTAGGAGCATTCATTGTATCTCAGTAAACTTTTAAGAAGAAATAATGCCTTTATTCATATACATAGTATGTATTACATACACACTTCAGTAAAATATGATGTATTATAATACATATGATATCTATAGATAATATCATAACTTATTAAACTATATCGTATAAACATTATTCGGCAAACATACACACATATATATACAAAAACATACATACATAGATATATTTATTTTATATATATAAATAATAATACAAATAGACTGCTTTAAAAGGTGTTGAAAGCATACTATTTTAACATTGTGACATAATATGTTTCGTTTACACTCGAGGGAGCTCCGCCCCTTATTAACGTATAATTGGGTACATATTAGGGGTGTAAATTAATAGCTAAATAATAATTCGATTCGATTCGTTTCGTTTAAAAATTCTAATATTCATTTCATATTCAATTATTTTAAAATGCTACTATCCGTTTCATATTCGATTGGTCTATTTTAAAAAACTCTTCATTACAGAATGTATTTTATTAAATAATGTAAAGCTTAAGTTATTATTATAAAAATAATGAATGAGAAGAATAATTATTAAGAAGAAATACTTTCATTTTGTGTTAAACATATTAACTTATCTACATTATCATCAGATAATTTATTACGCTTGTTTGAAAATATATTTCCAGTAGTTTAACATATTCTTTCACTGGTAACTGATGTTGCTTGAGCGATCAGATATGTGAAAGCAATATAAAATACATAACACAAATTTAAAATACAAAAATCCTATTTAAAATATAACAATTTAATTTTAAATATAAATGAATACAAATAATTACAAATTATTCCTATTCATATCACGAATTATTCAATTCGTATTCGGATTCGGTTTTTTATAATTTGGAAAGCTTCAATTCGGGTTCAAATTGTAAAAGCTTAAATTCGTATATTCGTTATTCGTATTAATTTACATCTCTAGTACATATACTATATATATATATATATATATATATATATATATATATATATATATATATATATATATATATATGAATCAGATAGAGTGTAAACACTCAGGAAAATACAAAAGCAAAGCTTGACTAGGTATTTTCCCACTCAACTTGATAACAGCATTACAAGAATAAAAAATAAAAAAAATATTAGTAAATTATAAAATGACAATAACTTATTTTAAAATTTCAATTTTGTATATCATTGGAACTATAATTTTGTATATATATACTATTGTATATATTATTAAACTTATTTGATTTGTAAATGTGATTCGTGTAAATGAAAATCGTGCTGAATAAATAAGTAAGAATATACTTGAATATTGTTATCAAGGAGAGGTCATCATTTTCAGTTAAATACAAAATAAAATATAATAAATAATAAAAGTATATATAAATAAAATAAATATATATTAAAAGAAGAAAAATATATAACACAAATGAAATAAATGCATAAAATATGTAAAAAATATAAAAATGAAAGAGAAAAAGATAAAGAAACTAAACACAATAAAAAATATAAAAAGTTAACTAATACGAAGAGGTAATAAATAATTTAATATTTGTTTTAATAGTTTTTTTATTCATTAATTTGTGAAAAGAAGCTGGTAATGCATTCCATATCTCAGGAGATTTGTTAGTAAGGCAAAACGATTTTCTATGTGTTCTAATTTTGGGTAAAACCAATTTTTTAGATAAAGGCTTATAAATATTTGAATTTTGTGTAAAAAGATATTGTAAAATTATAGGCAAAGATTTAGTCATATATCTATTTATATATTTTAAGATATTAATCTTTATAATATCTTGAAATTTTAAAAGATTGAATTTTTTATAAATTGTATCTATATCTACATTAAAAGAAAAAAACAAATTTTGTATTACTCTATTTTGCAATATAATAATTGGTTGAATATTAGACAAAATGTACTACCCCAAATAGATGAACAATAATTTAGATGACTTTCAAAAATACTATGATATATTTGTATACGATTTTGTAAAGGTAGTTTATGTTTTATTTTATTTATAATAGCAATGGATCTACTTAGTTTTGATCTGATATAATTTATATAATAATTCCAGTTACATTTATCATCAATTATTATACCAAGGAACGATAAATGATTCACCTGCTCTATAATTTCATTATAAACTTTTAATTCTAGTTTCTTTTTTGATTTAGAATTTCGAATATTATAGAGCATAACTTTGGTTTTTTTTACATTTAATGTTAATTTATTACTAAATAGCCAGTGAGTTAAATTATAAAGGTCATCTTGTATATTAGTTTGCAAAATATCAAAAGATTTACTACTGAAAATTAAATTGGTATCATCTGTAAAAATTATAGGTGTAGAATATTTCAATATATTAGGCATATCATTAATATATATTAGAAAAAGTAATGGCCCTAAAACTGAACCTTGCGGAACACCAAATGATATGCGTTCCATATTTGAAATAGCCCCATTTAATTTTACATATTGTGATCTGTTTGATAAATAACTAGATAATAGAACTTTAGGTAAACCTCTGATACCAATATTATCTAATTTATTTATCAATATATTATGATCTAAAGTGTCAAAGGCCTTTTTTAGATCAATAGATAAAACTGCACAATTATTAGTATTTTCTAACTCATCACATACTGTTTCTGATAGGTGATGTAATGCATCTTCTGTTGAATAATTTTGTCTGAACCCAAATTGATTGTCATTCAAAATTTTATATTTATTAATGAAACAAAGAAGTCTTTTTTTAAATAATTTTTCATAAATTTTTGAGAATTGAGGGAGATGAGATATTGGCCTGAAATTATCTAATATATTTGTATTACCCTTTTTATGTAAAGGTATAACCTTAGCAATTTTAAAACAATCAGGAAACACTCCTTCATTGAATGATTTATTAAATAGAGAACATAATATAGGACTTAATTATGTATTAAGTTGTTTTATTAAGCTCATATTTATATTATAAATATCTGTACTATTTTTATTGTTCGTATGAATTATTATATTAAATATTTCGGAATTTGTAACAGGTATAAGATAAAAAGTATTTGTGTTATGAGAAGATAAATAATGTACATGTAAATTTGAATTAAAACCAGAGTTAGAATTAAAATCCTTAGCAAGATTTTTTCCAACATTACTAAAATATAGATTAAAATCATCAGCCGATAAAGTTGTATTTAAATAATTTGAAAAAGTACTTCCTTTAATTATATTATTTAAAATAGACCATGTTTTTTTTGAATTATTACAACAATTTGACAGAGCTTTTTTATAAAATAATTTTTCGGCATTTCTTAGTACTGAAGTTAAAATATTTCTATATTTTTTATATTTAATATGATTAAAATAATTTTTATTAGCTATAAACAATTTTAATAATTTTTTTTTATGGTGGATACATTTCAATAAAGAATTATTTATCCATGGATTTTTAATTTTATTATTTATGATTTTGGGAGTATATAAAGGACAACATTTATTTAACATTAATTTAAACATATCTATAACATAATTAAAAGCAGTATTTGTATTCATATCAGAAAAATCCCATTTATGATGAAGAATGCAATTTTTTAATTCCTTTATAGTTGAGTTATTAACTCTATTAATTTTAGAATTAGATTTAGTTTGTTTTTCATTGGAATTGTTAACATTTAAATCAAAAAAAGTAAAAATAGGGTAGTGATCACTTATATCATTATTATCTGATATACTGATTGTTATTATACAATCTGTGTTTGTTAGAAAATATGTAATTGTACACGTATTATAATTATACTGATGACGAACTGTTATATAATCACATATATATATATATATATATATATATATATATATATATATATATATATATATACACGTATGTAACTAGTTACGATGTATGACGTAACACCGCGTGATAAGGAGCCATTACGTAACGATAATGATTATTATCGGTAGGCGGCGCTAGTGACCCCCCGCCCCGCCCCTCCCCGCCCGCTAGATATTACGCAATTATAAGTCGAGGGCCTATTACGTAATGAACACCACGTGACGAGTAGTGTGGAATGTTGTGAGGTAATCGATATCACGTGATGGCCGTGTGTGATTAAGGCAGCCGATGAGTCACATGAAGTAGTAGCAAGGTACACACAGCTACACACATACCTGCATGCGCATATACCTGCACACATACCTGTGCACATACCTGCGCATATACCTGTGCACATACCCGCGTACGTCAACATACGTATAGTTAACAATAAATGAATTTAAAGGATTTGCAACTTGTACCACTCCTCAGAATAATATATTGTAAATATAATAAATATAAATATATAATAAATATAAATATATAATAAACAAATATATTTGTTTTTGCGAGAACTTCACCAATCATGTTATTCTAGATAAATTAGATTCTCATGAGTTAAAAAATGTAAATATAAATAATTCAAATGTAAAGAATAATAAATATGTATCAATAAGTCAAGTTTAAAAATAAAAGATGTAAAGTTATATAACAAATCACAGAAATGAGTTTAATTCAGAATGACAAACTATAAATGGAATAGAATAGCTAAACAAACAAAAATAACAAATAAAAACTAAAACAAACAAGCTGAATGGTATAATAAAAAGTATCCGTACAAAAGAATAAAATTAGATAATCAATTGGTTACTTGATTTTCATATTTTGATAAAAGATTTTTTTTAATATTTTTTTAAAGTTTATTATATAAATTTTTATAAATAATAATTTATTTATGTATAAACTATTCAAAGATTTAGGGCATTTAAATGATAATGATTTATGATGACGGCTTTATTTTATATAAGGTCATTTGTAGTTATGAAAAGTATTTTTGTATAAATTGTTATATCTAGGAAATAATAATGATATTCTGCTTAGGCATTTCTTTAAATGTTCATTATGCATGAATAATATATTTTTTATAAATTATTAAATCTTTAAATTTTAACATATTATAATATGTTCTATAGAACATAAAAATAAATTGTTAGTATTAGTTAAAATAAAAATAGTATTGACAATTTTAAAGATATTATTGATTACAATTCGTATGGCCTTTTTGTGTAGAGTTGGAATACATTGAAGGTTATTGTTAAAAAATATATATATATAGATAGATGATTTATTTAGACACAAATATATATATATATATATATATATATATATATATATTTATATATACTATATTACAATATTTACTGCGTTAACTAACGATATAACTAAGACATTTACTTACCCATTAATTAACCTTGATTATGTTTTAATTTCCCAATGGTGAAACCTAATGAATACAAATATATGTTATCCGTCTAACATTTCAACTGATGGTTACCCTGCTTCGTATAAACAAAGTTAACGTATATTGTCCGTCGTATAGTCTTACGGAGTCTCATATATTTGTGTACATATCTCAATAATCAATAGAGTGAAATACCTACTACATTTACTACTAATACTACTACTACTACTACTAGTACTACTACTACTACTACTACTACTACTACTACTACTACTACTACCACCACCACCACCACCACCACCACTACTACTACTAGATATACTACTAGATATATATATGTGTATATGACCTATTGTAAAATCTGTAATATTTGACTTGCCAGATATATAGTCAATGTTTTAAAGCGAATACTTAGAAGCATCCGATAACATGCCATAGAGCAGTACCGGGCGGTAGTTTGTGTTATGAAAGCCACGTAATAACTACTATATCGAATACCTAATATATCGAATACATCCTCTATCAGCTACCTACTATTACGAATAACTACTCTATCATATACCTACAATATCGAATACTCGTTATTTCCGTTCACTTGTAACTTTAGCTTATCGTATATGATAATAATCTAAATCAATATAAAAGGGGTGATTTGTATGTAAAGAACATACACGTGTTGGGTTAAAGGTTATAGGTTATATATTAAAGGTTATATGTCATAGGTTTATGTATTGCCAATACAGTATCTGTTGTATATAAATATAGTAGTGATTGTATAAGAAGCTAAAGATAGTCTACTTTAAAGTATCTTTTCATTATGTATACTTCATGTCATATATGTATACATTATGTCATGCATACGTGTTTGTGTTGACGATCTTGCACAGAAAGTTCCCCCTCTCTCCAATACTGTTGTTATTGTATTAATCAAGTGACATCGCCTCAACTTGTTACGTAACGTATTACTATAGCTCTATTGTGTGTTAGTACGTGTTGTATTATCATTTGTGTACCGTTTATGGACGATTAGGTTAACCGGGTAAATATTATGTATATAATGGTAGTGGTATATCGATAGGTAATGCTGGTCTATGTAGTAGGTACATACATACCTATAGGTTATCTATGATGTTGATGATGATGATGATGATGATGTTTATTACCACTAAGCATAGGTGTGACCACCCCTCGTGGGTGCGTGTAACAATATAGAACGAGAACATTAAATAAATAAATAAAATAAATAAATGAGATAAATAATTAAACAAAACGATAAAATGGAATAATTTATCAAAATAGTAATGCGGTACGATTAAAATAAGTGAATATATAAATGGGTTATCCCAATACAAGTATTTCGGCAACTTGCCGGAAATATTGTAACTTTAAAATGATTTTCTATCAAGTTAACTACAATTTTAGTGGAATACCCCCTTACTTTCCGGTAACTTACTTGAAATATAGTACATTTATAAGGGTTATCCCATTACAACTTGATAGAAATGGTTTTAAAGTTTCAATATTTCCAGCAAGTTGCCGGAAATACTTGTAGTGGGATACCCCTGTATACAGTATGTATAGAAATACCTGTGGTGAAATTTAGAGAATATTTTAAATATGTTCAATGTTTCACGTGAATACTCTTACTTCACTTGCAGGAATATCAACGCTTATTACGACATTCCTTACACCCTTCTCATTCCTTACATTCCTTGCATACCTTACATTCCTTGCATACCTTATATTCATTACATTCCTAAAGTAAATATATACCTAATCAAAGCTATTCTCTTCTATGAATCTGGAATATAAAGTAACGCAATTATGCATACTCGGTATCATAATAATTATATATACATATATATATATATATATATATATATATATATATATATATATATATATGATATTATTAAGGTAAAATACCTCGAAAGACTTCCGACTATTTTATTTGTCCGTTTATTGTTTTTTTTTCTTATAATGATTATAATAATAAAATGTATATTATCTTATCTTATATATATATACTATCATCTTATTATCATCATGGCGAAATAGACAAATATTAAAAAATGGCGATAATTCATGACTTTGAAATAATAATGTAGAATATAATAAACTATAGCTATATATATATATATATATATATATATATATATATATATATAATATAGTATACCTTAATAGTTGACATACATTTTTGTTACCTCATTTATATAGAGTAAATTCCGCTTATATATATGTGTATGGATACTATTAAGTGGTTCGAGCGAATTTATTATAAACGGTTTTTTATATGTATACTCTTATATGTATCACGAAGTTAAATAGGGCTTTATACATAAAAAATAAAAACACGATAAAAAAAATATGACATGCTTGTATTGCATTGTCCTGGGCCCCCCGCAATTATGTATGGTATAATAACGTATAATACTTCTTGAGGGGTCCATTTGTATCCTCTATTTATATTGTGTCTTATATATGTATGTACTGTAATGTATGGTGTAATACAATAAACAATAGCACACTACAACGTGTATATCCAATAATGTAGTTTATATTAATATTAATTATAAAATTAATGACATATTATATATGTATAGTGATTCGATAAATAAATAGTATTATTAGTAGCAGTAATGTACCCGTTGTATACATAGGGTACCTGTAGGTATACACTGGGTACCTGTATGTATACACAGGGTACCTGTAGGTATACATAGGGTACCTGTAGGTATACATAGGGTACATATAGGTATACATAGGGTACCTATATGTATACATACGGTACCTATATGTATACACTGGGTACATATAGGTATACACAGGGTACCTGTATGTATACATACGGTACCTATATGTATACACAGGGTACCTGTAGGTATACACTGGGTACATATAGGTATACACAGGGTACATATATGTATACATAGGGTACCTGTATGTATACACAGGGTACCTGTATGTATACACAGGGTACCTACAGACAACGAGTACCGGATGTAGACACCGTGTACACTAACGTCTACGTTACGTCTGGGCAGATGTTTGACCGCTACGGTGTTGCCCCTGTAGTCCGCCTTCACAGTGTAGCCGTGGTCAGGCTTGGACACTATGGAGATCAGAGAGGTAGTGGACGAGAGGAGCTTAGCAGGTCGGTTGTGGCTGTTGTTGTTGTGGCTGCTTCTTTCTATCGGGTGGTACACCTGGTGGACGGGGTGAGAGGTACGGGTAGAGGTCAGTAGAGGTCGGTAGAGGTCGGTAGAGGTAAGTAGAGGTCAGTAGAGGTCGGTAGAGGTCGGTAGAGGTCAGTAGAGGATAGTAGAGGATAGTAGAAGGTGTAATGTATTCAGTAACGGTATATTAGCACTACATGATAACTTCATGATAACTTCATGATAACCTCATGAAATGTACACGTTACCTACACTATATACGTGTATTCACAAGGTCATGACCTCACGAACATGATACTCGTGGACTCTCCCTCATTCGTTACTACAGAACATCAGTTACTATTCATTATACACGTCGTGAATGTCGTGATTACATTGATTGGGTGGGTTTCTAACGAATATGTTCCGATTACCCCCAACCTAACACCGTTGTGCTACCTATTACATAATGCTGATGTAACTCGAGGGAGCCACCTTCCACTGTTCTCAACTTGTACATCTGATATTACGACTGTACTGAACATACACGTAGAATACACTCGAGTATATAATAATAATAATAATAATAATAATAATATTTATTAAAAGAATTTTTTATTTTTTTTTCTGTTAAATTATAATGATATTTATATGATATTTTTTTCTAAAGGGCTTCAAAATAATATTACTATTTTCTGTTGTTGTTGCCCATATTCAGACCTTACTGAAAATGCTTTCTCTTCTTATTTATGTTTTGATTTTCTTTCTTTTCTTTATAATTTTCCTTTTCTATTATTGTGTGTTTTGTCTTTATAGTGTTTCTTTTCTTTAATACATATATACTGAAACTATACCATGTATCAATTGAATGCGACTCTTACAGCGATTAACGTACAATTACTGACCTCCATATATACTTTAGTTACAATTGTGTGCATTGAAATATTAATAAAACTGAATGAATACTATTGCGTGATAAAGCACTTCTCCGTTCCTGCTGTTAGCAAACATATATTAATTTCCTAATGAAATATTAAGGATATAAAAACGTGTTTAATTGTATTGCATGTATACACATATGTATAGTATACACGTATATATTTATAGTATATAATGTATATAATGTATACATTGTATACATTGTATACACGAACTATAGTGCACTAGATATATGTATTAATACGTATCATCAATAATTAAGGGCCTTTCGATAACCGAGTCGTTAAGTAAAATAAATAAAAAACCTAATAAACGAACATATTATTCATTAATATTATATCGTTAATAACATATTATTCATCAACACATAACATTAAACATATTGCATTGTTATCTACGATAGTTACTCTTATGTAATACTGTTACTGTACTGTACTTAATGTACCTCCCAAATGTACTTAATGGACATCCTAAATGTACTTAATGGACCTAAAAATGTACTTAATGTATCTCCTAAATGAACTTAATGTACCTCCTAAATGTACTTAATGGACCTCCTAAATGTACTTAATGGACCTCCTAAATGTGGCCACTTTTTCTTTACTCGATATCGAAACATCACATTAGAAGACAACACATTAAGACACGCCCCCCGAAGAATCACGTGACCTAACCTAAAGGTTGTATCCTAACCTAGATAAATCAATAGAGATATCATTTCTTTAAAAAAGCCTGCTTACGATATTACCCATACGTTTACTCTGTACATGTATATATGACATACAAGTGTTCCAGTGTTCTCAATATCATTAATACTATTAATACTATTATTAATAATTTTATTAATATTATTATTATTAGTATTATTATTGTAATTAGTTATTAGATATTATAACACTCCTGATCCAGGAAAATAACCTGGAAATTCGCAAATATACATATATATACATGTGTATAAATAATATACACTATCGACCTAAACTTACACGGATATTCACTTAAGCACTCTCACACATACGCATACACGCACGAATACACGCTTAAAGTGCGCTGCACACTAACACACACGCACCTATCGCACATACAACCACACACACGTACACGCGCGTAGATATACACACACACGCGCGCGCTTGTACTATACACGAGTGGTACGTACAGCTGTGCGCGTGTATACCTAGCACTAGTGGTTAGTGCACTTTATTAAAAGTGGCCGTCTCGGACAAGGTCGAGAGGTCGTCGCCGTGTAGAGGTCAAGGTCGAGGTCGAGTGTTTGCGTAACCGAAGACTCGATTGCGTCATCTCGAGTATCAACACACGTGCGCGCGTGATATCGTTGCGTAACAATAATGTTACTATTATCATTGTATTACTATTATATAATACGCGTAACTGTGATAGGTATCTGCAATAGTTCGATTTGATATGTAGGTGTTCTACTAATTCCGCCTCTAAAACCTAAATATATACCTATACCTACATCTATACCTATACCTATACCTACATCTATACCTATACCTACACCTATACCTACACCTATACCTACACCTATACCTATACCTATACCTATACCTATACCTATACCTATACCTATACCTATACCTATACCTACACCTATACCTATACCTACACCTATACCTATACCTCTACCTATACCTATACCTATACCTATACCTATACCTATACCTATATCTACACCTACACCTACACCTACACCTACACCTATACCTATACCTATACCTATACCTATACCTACACCTATACCTACACCTACATCTATACCTATACCTACACCTATACCTCTACCTCTACCTATACCTATACCTATACCTATACCTATACCTATACCTATGCCTACACCTATACCTATACCTATACCTACACCTATACCTCTACCTATACCTATACCTACACCTATACCTATACCTATACCTATACCTATACCTACACCTATACCTATACCTATACCTACACCTATACCTCTACCTACATCTATACCTACACCTATACCTATACCTATACCTACATCTATACCTACACCTATACCTATACCTATACCTACACCTATACCTACACCTACACCTATACACTTATTAGCTATGACTAAACCTTGTTCATCGACGTGTCGAAGATGATGTCTTTGTAGTCTATTTTCCAGACGAGTTTCGACAATCTTTGTTCGTAGCGATAATGTCTGTGATGGGTGATAAGTATGCTTAGTATACCATATATGGTTATCAGCGACACTAGCGACACCAGCGGTACAATAGCGAACTACGTTATTGTTATGTAATCGATAGCATATTTACAACTATATATATATACATGTATAATATACATTGTATATATATATATATATATATATATATGTATATATATAAATCAGTACTTAATTCACTAGAATATAATTGTGATACATAATTAATTAAATTATGTTGTCAACGCAGAATACCTTACCAAACATATACATTGACTAATAAGATAATCATATTTCTCGCATATTCTAGTACTATATTGCACATATAGATCTCTAAATCAATATAAGTTATATTATACACATTAATAGCAAGTAATTGTATGAATATATGTATCACGTGTTTACATTGAGTGTTATGTAGCGTTCGATGTAGTATGGGTGATAATTGATATGTTGACAGGGGTCATGCAGGGGTCATGTTATTGTTATTTATGTTCCGATGTCAGCTATGCTATGCTTTAATTAAGAAAATGATAATATTTAAAAAATCAAAGTTATGGAATTCTATAAAAAAGTATAAGATTAAAAATAGATTTATAGGTATAAATAAAACCTATAGGTTTATCTATACCTATATATAGGTATAAATAAATGATCATGTGTGTCCATATATTTCCGAAATATTAAAAAATAATTGCTACTTATATAATACAGTAAAGAAAATAAATAAATAACAATTTATAAATATAAACATCAGTTTCTTTGATGATCAACTGTATCAATATATCAATATATCGACTGCAATATAACCTAGTTATAATCTTATATGTATAATTTATTAATTATATTTCAATAAATTAATAATAGTTAATCAAAATTATAATCTTATATATTATATAATAATTATATTTCAAAAAATAAATGAATAAATTAATAATAGTTAATCAAATGTTATTTAACAATTTGTCGTGAGATTTAAATTATAATAATTAAGTAGGCATCTAGGTAACCTACATTTACTAGATCAAAACACGCTCTTTACTTATTATACAAATTAAATATTATTTCACAAGTTATAAATCTGAAGCCACACTCACATCATCTATCATATGTATATCACGTGATCATGTCTATTGTTCATCATCAAAGCTATTGTGTGGTGCTATCGATAATTACGCTACGTACCTCTTTGTTGCTGTGTGTTTGTCACGATACATATGTTTATTAACTTAGATTTTTTAAATCTTTTAATATTTCCATATTTAAACTTTCCATATATTAAAAATATGAATTCAATATTATCCTCAAAAATTAATAAAATATTTTAATTATATATTTATATCAATTTAAATAATCATTATATAATGATTTGATTATTGAAGTACAGTCGACTCTCGGTAAGTCGGACTACGGATAAGTCGGACACTTTCCCGGTCCCTCGCGAGTCCGACTTATCGGGAGTTGACTGTACGCGTACACAAGTATACGCATGCGTGCATGTCACTAACTTGTACATGAACACCACGACCACTATGGTTATGGCTAGCAACACTCCGCCCGAGATCGCCAGGAATAGAGTCACGTGACGGTTACCTAAGTGTGGTCACGTGATGTTAGTTGTAAAGTAGACCTAAGTACACCGATAGTAGGCGAGCGTCGCTAACTCTCGAGTGTGACTTCGGAACTAATAACACCATTCGAAGTAAACCACATACAGCGATTCAAGCGTCTACACTATGTGAGCTATCATTCGATATGTGTATATAGTGATGTGTATATAGTGTAAAATGAATTTTCGTAAATATCTAACATGTTTGATCTAAAAAAATCCGTGATTATTATTCGCAAATAGTAGCGAATATTCGCAAATAATGGCGAATATTCGCAAGTTTGTCCTCAGTTTAAGTTAACATATAAAACACACGTATTACAGTTTTAAAAAGGCTACTATTATACGTCTAGTCGTGATAACACGTATACAGGACATACACGTGATGGACATAACCTTGTTCAATGTGTTTCTTCTTGTTAATCTCCTCGATTATCTTGTCGTAATCTTCCTTTTTCATCTTCACCATAACTGTGAAAGTTAGCCGAGTTAAGCATGTGGGTAACTAATATGGGCGCACCTTGGAGGGTATGTAAGCGCTCACACACACCCGCACACATACCCGCACACACACCCGCACACATACCCGCACACATACCCGCACACATACACCCGCACACACATCCGCACACATACCCGCACACATACCCGCACACATACCCGCACACACATCCGCACACATACCCGCACACATACCCGCACACACACCCGCACACATACACCCGCACACACATCCGCACACACACCCGCACACATACACGTGGGCATACCCATAACCGCGTGTACAAGACAACAATCGCTGGTGAACCAGACTGAAAGTATATGTTATAGGATTTACTGAGGTCGATGGCTCAGTGGAACAACCAAAAGTTAGTAAGCGAGATGTCCCGTATTCGACTCCGGGCGGTTCTTATTTTTCTCTTGTGTTTATCAAGAACTTTATAAACGATAAATCAATATACAAGAACAAAAAATGTTACTATTTGTATTGTATTGTCCGGGGCCCCTCACATTTATTTATAACATGTATAAGTCGATGACTTCTTGAGGGGTCTATTTCGTATCCGATATTTGTATTGTATTCAATACATGAGATTTCAATAACTAAATATTAGTATTATTATTAGTATTGTTATACATTACTATATAGCAATATATTTCTATAGCACAACACTATAGTGTTAGGTACTATGATAAGTATGGTGATAGCGTTAGTGGTAACATTGATGGTACTTGTATTGGTAGTACTCTGCTGATGCTGATGATGAGTGTGGTAGTGGTGGTATAGGGGTGTTGGTAGTCATATCATGGGGTGTATATGATGGAAGAACGGGTGTGATTCTGGTAGTTATTGTACGGGTTTATATAACAGGGAGATTTATAGTGATTGGATGGGGTATATCCTATAATAAGTTGGTAGCGATGTGATGTGAAGCGAATACTAATGCAATGGGTATGCTGGTAGTGATATCATGGGACAGATTATAATGCATTGCGAATCTAGTAATGATTGGGTGTATATGTATGTATACACGGGGTTAAGGTGGTTTTAGATATGGGTGTATACGGAGTTAAAATGGGGTTAAGATTGGGTGTATATGTGGGTATATATGTGTCACTATATGGGGTGTTAGTTATGAATCATAACTTATGATGCATGATGGGATACTGACCTAAACACGTATCGTTATTAAAGCCGCACCTCGGCTCGTCCCTGGGAAGACCGTGTATCCAGGGTATAGGTCTTGTTTCCTCTACCAACTATTACGTAAGCAAGTCGTTACGCAATTAACAATGCACTTATATTGCGTAATAATAGATACATGGGCTATAGACTATATCCTACATAGGCTATATCCCCTAGATAACGCGTTACAACTTAGATTAGCTTTATATTGGTTAATACTAAGCAATTTGTAATGTGTGTGTGAATGTGAGTGTGTGTACGTGTGAGTGTGTGTAGGTGTGTGAGTGTGTATGTGTGTGTATGTGTGTATGTGTGTGTGCGTGTGTGTATGTGTATGTGTGTGTATGTGTGTGTGTGTGTATGAGTGTGTGTGTATGAGTGTGTGTGGGTGTGTGTATGTGTATGTGTGTGTATGTGTGTGTGTGTGTGTGGTTGTGTGTGTGTGTGTGTGTGTATGAGTGTGTGTGGGTGTGTGTGTGTGTATGTGTGTGTGTGTAGGTGTGAGTGTGTGTGTATGTGTGTGCACATATACGTGTAGTCACTAGGGTAATCAACCGAATACACATATAATAGATACCGCCCCATAGTCTTTGTAGTTATTACTTCCGTGTTTACTATAGTAACCGGACCAATGTACACATTACACACATATAGTATACATATAGTACACCTATAGTAGAGCGCGGAGTATCTCTGTTTATATTAGCTAACTAGAATCCGATATCGTACGCTCGATTAACACACATCGCTGAACCGTAGCTGATATATTACGGTTTCCCATTTAGTACTTTGGTCCAGTTAAGCGCGGTCCACATACGCGCGACTATATATATATACGCGTAGACGCGCGTACAATGCATGCACTACGCGGTCGCACGTACGCGCATCTAGTCACTATTACGGATGCTGCTGACACTATATCCCCAGAACATAAGTATTAGAGGGGTTTCACACCAACACAATAGCCACATATCGTCGACACAAATATATATATATATATATAATATATATTACTTATTAAATCGTTGAATTGCCCACTATCGAGTAAAGGTCTTACAAAGAATACATAACAACCCGATTTGTATATCCCGATATCGGGCAATACAAATAGGGATGTTGTTAATGTGTGAAAGCCCCTTTACATACAACAAGTTCATCATCATACTCGAACGAATGGTGTCGCTCGATGCTGAACCCCATCGTTAATAATGACGCTGTTACGAGGATGAATGCGGTCGTTACTCCGCGATCACATAACCAGAGTGGAGTTGGCGCCCACTTTGAACTCGCCGCACGCCACGGAAGTAGTAGTACCGTCCGACAACTTCTCGATACACATCAGTGTGTAGTTAGCAGTGGTTTCTCCGTATTCGTTGATGTACAGACTGTAGCCCTTGATACCTGTTGTGGGCGTGGTTTATATGTATAAGTTACGCCCATCTGAAGTTATCGAAATATATATATATATATATATATATACTATTAGGGTTGTCAGTTTTTTTTATCCAAAAAACTGAACACTTATATACATATATAAATATATATATATATATATATATATATGTATATATATATATATATATATATATATATATTTATATATGTATATATATATAGGTAGATGTATTTGTGTATGTGTGAGTGAAAGTGTGTGTTTAAATTAGTGTTCAGTTTTATGTGTAGTTTTTAGTGTATATATAGATACATGTATGTATAACTAAACCCCTACTCAGCCAATCACTAGTAACCTCATTAATACCCTTACCCTAACCCTAGCTTACCCTTACCCCTATAGGTCATAACCCATATTGATTACCCTGCCTCTCTTCCCTAGCATCTCCCCAGGCACGTACAGATCACCCCTTTTGAACCGTGTCACTAGTGCCCCTATTAAGATCGCCTCCCTAATACACCGCTTTGATCATCTCTATATAACTATAGTGGTTACTATAGCAACCACTGCTGGTTCACACTGGTTCCTTATGTCCACTCCTCCTCCCAATCACTCGTACAGTTATACAAGTTAATAAAAACCCTAGTTATTCTTCACCACCATATTATATAACCCTATTACTATATGATATATGCTATACTACATATGTTATAGGGATATAGGCTATACCCTATAGGGAGTAAGGATGAACTATAGTCCATATATATAGTATACCCTAAAGACTATCCTTATCTCGCGCCCGATATGATATTCACAGTATCTAACATGCACTAAAGAGTGGTTACATCCAATCCAATCATACACTCCTCATTTATTATTCACGTAGTATCACACACATACACACACATGAATGAATGAAATCAGTTTATAGACAATTGTCTAAGGAGGATCATTGAAAGCTATAATTAGCTTTATTAAGTCGATACCTCCATAGTATATGAATATAATAGCTTTGGGACATTTATACAATAATAATAAGACTTGTGTACTAGAATTCAATATAATAAGAGTAAAGAAATATATATAAAGAGAATAATAATAATAATAAAAATAATGTCCCTCAGCGTATTTCATCATGTTTCATCAATCCATTAAATAAACTAATAAAATAAAATGTGTTAAAACTTGTGCAAACAAATATAAAACAAAAAGTGCGAATAAAATAATAAAAAATTATTGAAATGTAATAACATAAAATGATTCAAATGGTTTAGTATATACAAATTAAAATAAAGTATGTTTAAAACTTGTGCAAACAATTATATAACAAAAAAAATTACATACACATATATATATATATATATATATATATATATATATATATAATTTACATTATTTTTACACATTTAATATTGAAATAATAATTTGTTTCACCTTTGTAAAAAATAAATTTAATAATTTTTAAAATGTTTAATTTGTGTCTAGTTTAAAAAATATTGCTCATAGTACCTTTACTTATAAATTATGTATTGCCATCATACTTATTAGTATATGTATATGTATCTTTTTATGTATCTTTTTATGTACAATGATATGTACGGTTTTTTAAATCGATTAATATATACTAATATATTTAATGTTTAAAATAATTTATAATAATTATTACATTTATGATATTTATACCATAATATAATACTATATATATATGTATATATAGTATTATATATGTGTGTGTGTAAAAGGATAGGTAATGTTTGTATGTACTTGAAACAAATAAAAATAAGTTTAACTTATGACCTTTCATATAGTCAATTATTTTGAATGCCATATTGAGATAATCATTAATATATATATATATATATATATATATATATATATATATATATATATATTATATATATACGTATTATATACATATATGCATACTATCATATATATATATATATATATAATACTTGATTAACTTGTGACTATAACATTACCATTATTATAATACCCACACACATACCCACACACATACCCACACACAAACCCACACACATACCCACACACATACCCACCTAGGCATGTTATTCTAACAGATCAGAAGCACGTACGATGCCGCCCTATTTCGATAGAACGTAGCACACCTAAATAACGGACACGGCTATCTCGAATAATCTCTTGTAACGACATATTACCTCTACTGTACGACGTATCGCTTATAACGACATCGTCACGGCGTTGCTATAACAATGGCGGCTTTGTGGCATCCTCTATTGTTCGTTACAAGGTAAGACGTCACGTTTATCAATATTAGCAGTAAGTCTTGCGTAACATATCGATAACCATTGTTAGATGTTGATTAAGGTCGCACAGCATGTGCACACTGTACATGTGACTTATATATATACGTGTCAGTAAATCAATGTATTTCTTTTAAGTCACACATTACTATATAATATGTCGTATATCATATGTTGAATATATAACATATTATAACAATATAGTTAAAGCCAATAATAGTTATCCAGGCCCTCATAGATATCACTATAGAAATATAATGTTGATACCCCGATTGTATGGAATGTGTATTGAGCCGAGGATCAACCCTATAGTGTTGTATAGATATCACACATGTATGTGTGTTAAGATATCATACATATATGCATGTTATATTTATAATATATATATATAGATGTATACATTGGATACTAATTACAATTAGAATTAAGATATCAACGTGTATTAGCATCCCATGTGTATTGCGAGTCCGTTGCGCAATAAGAAACATGATTGAACATACATCGAATTTTAATTAGAGTTATTTAATTCTGTATATTGAGGAGTCTAAAGATTAAAATCTACCGTCACAGAGAGTGAATTGTTACATTTAATTAACAGTCACAAATTGTGATACATCCGACTAATTTATCATATCAAAGTTAAGACACATTATTGTCGATATACGCGGTAATCAATACAAGCGGGTTTTACAGTATACATAATATATATGTATATAATATATTATTTATAATATATATAAGCCCATTATTAGGAATAGTGTAGAAATATCTATATCGCATCACTTAACGTAGTGCATCACCTTTAAAAACTGAATATATCCACTACTTAAAATCAGGTTCGATAAGGTATTCAACCAACAACTTTTACTAAAGTCAACTGAAACTATAGTACTACTGATACTGTATTATTACTGAAACTATGGTACTATTGTTATGATATCACTACTATAGTATTATAGTATGTTAATACTATAGTAGAGTATATTAAATATATACTATAATTAGTAGTATATTTCATATAATATAAAATACAAGTTTACTAAACCAACTACACGCGTTCAACATTCGAAAGTCCCTTATTTTGTAACTCCCTTCACATATTTAATATCCTTTCTATAGTATAACAATAATGGTCATTTCATATGTTCTCTCTGCCATTTACCATACAGTCCAGCAATACTCAGTTAGTGGTATTGTATTATGTTATATATATATATATATATATATATATATATATATATTCAGCCACTAATTTCACTTATATACTATTGACTGGTATCGGTCAATATTCTACAATTCATTGTAATGTATATGCCGATATACATCAGTTCATCCGACGAAATGCCTACCCCTGCGTGAATATTCAATGAGTTGATTTCGTGATGTCTATTCACGATGTTCTTATCTCTACTAATCTATCTCATAACTCTTCAACAAGACTGCCGTAGTACCTGTATCTCTATCCCTTTCCTCCTGTTCGCGGCGATATGAACGTTACTGCCACAACCACAACCGTAACCATTGATGGCATCGTCACTATTCCCTCTCCTTACCACCTCACATTTCTTACATTACTATATCAGCTAATTGACATTGTTATAGATTCTACGGAAATCGAATATCGTTATTAATATATGTAACTAAAACATTGCTTGATTACATGGTATCCGGATAACAGTAATAGCCGCATAATAGCAGCATAATATACTTTTAATTGCAACATAATAGCAGCATAATAGCACAAATAAAATATTTTAGGCTATTATGTATGCTATTATGCTGTTATTATGAGGCTATTACTGTTAACTGGGTATCATCAATGACCGATTACCATTCACCAATGCTCGTTGATCTTCCACAATAATCCACAGCCATCCCAATCGTACACCTCTATGTGTAACACTTATAACATCCATATAAGGATTAACAATATTACAATATCTTATAAACCTCATACACCTCATAAACCCCATGGCTAACTTCTATTTCAAACTTTTGTTATGGTATTATAAAGATTATAATATTAATATATAAACGTATACGCTGTATATATATATATATATATATATATATATATATACCGGGTATGTCCTACTTATGTCCTAGCTATGTAACACCCTGCTTGCCCTTACTTTCGTGTCATCCTTTTCCCATCATAACTATCCCATATCGATGTGCAGCTGAAAACTTACGTATTGCGTCATAGGTCATTACGTCATAGGTGGTTACGCCATAGGGTATACGTCGTAGGCACACGTGAAACACCATGCCTCCATTAACTAGTTGATCAGATCATCTCAGCTAGTTAATTATTGCATTAGTTAACGTGTACGTAATGGATGTCATAACTAATGTATTATTATTATTAGTATTAGGCTATTAATAGTATTAGTATTATTACTATTATTATTAGTATTATTATTAGTAGTATTATTAGTATTATCATTACTATTATTATTACTATTATTATTACTATTATTAGTATTATTATTAGTAGTATTATTAGTATTATCATTACTATTATTATTACTATTATTATTACTATTATTATTACTATTATTAGTATTATTATTAGTATTATTATTATTATTATTAGTATTATTATTAGTATTATTATTAGTATTATTACTATTATTAGTATTATTATTAGTATTATTATTAGTATTATTACTATTATTAGTATTATTATTAGTATTATTATTACTATTATTAGTATTATTACTATTATTATTATTATTAGTATTATTATTATTAGTATTATTACTATTATTAGTATTATTATTAGTATTATTATTACTATTATTAGTATTATTACTATTATTAGTATTATTATTAATATTATTATTAGTATTATTACTATTATTAGTATTATTATTAGTATTATTATTACTATTATTAGTATTATTACTATTATTATTATTATTAGTATTATTATTAGTATTATTACTATTATTAGTATTATTATTAGTATTATTATTACTATTATTAGTATTATTACTATTATTATTAGTATTATTATTACTATTATTAGTAGTATTACTATTATTATTATTATTAGTATTATTATTAGTATTATTACTATTATTAGTATTATTATTAGTATTATTATTACTATTATTAGTATCATTACTATTATTAGTATTATTATTAGTATTATTATTACTATTATTAGTATTATTACTATTATTATTAGTATTAGTATTATTATTAGTATTATTACTATTATTAGTATTATTATTAGTATTATTATTACTATTATTAGTATTATTACTATTATTATTATTATTAGTATTATTATTATTAGTATTATTACTATTATTAGTATTATTATTAGTATTATTATTACTATTATTAGTATTATTAGTATTATTACTATTATTAGTATTATTATTAGTATTATTATTACTATTATTAGTATTATTACTATTATTATTAGTATTATTATTACTATTATTAGTAGTATTACTATTATTATTATTATTATTAGTATTATTATTAGTATTATTACTATTATTAGTATTATTATTAGTATTATTATTACTATTATTAGTATTATTACTATTATTAGTATTATTATTAGTATTATTATTACTATTATTAGTATTATTACTATTATTATTAGTATTAGTATTATTATTAGTATTATTACTATTATTAGTATTATTATTAGTATTAGTATTACTATTATTAGTATTATTACTATTATTATTATTATTAGTATTATTATTAGTATTATTATTACTATTATTAGTATTATTACTATTATTATTATTACTATTATTAGTATTATTATTATTATTATTAGTATTATTATTACTATTATTAGTAGTATTACTATTATTATTATTATTATTAGTATTATTATTAGTATTATTACTATTATTAGTATTATTATTAGTATTATTATTACTATTATTAGTATTATTACTATTATTAGTATTATTATTAGTATTATTATTACTATTATTAGTATTATTACTATTATTAGTATTATTATTAGTATTATTATTACTATTATTAGTATTATTACTATTATTATTAGTATTAGTATTATTATTATTAGTATTATTACTATTATTAGTATTATTATTAGTATTAGTATTACTATTATTAGTATTATTACTATTATTATTATTATTAGTATTATTATTAGTATTATTATTACTATTATTAGTATTATTACTATTATTAGTATTATTATTAGTATTAGTATTACTATTATTAGTATTATTACTATTATTAGTAGTATTATTAGTATTATTATTAGTATTATTACTATTATTAGTATTATTATTAGTATTATTATTATTACTATTACTATTATTAGTATTACTATTATTAGTATTATTACTATTATTAGTATTATTATTAGTATTATTATTAGTATTATTACTATTATTAGTATTATTATTAGTATTATTATTATTACTATTACTATTATTAGTATTACAATTATTAGTATTAGTATTACTATTATTAGTATTATTATTAGTATTATTATTAGTATTATTACTATTATTAGTATTATTATTGGTATTATTATTACTATTATTAGTATTATTACTATTATTATTATTACTATTAATATTATTAGTATTACTATTATTAGTATTATTATTAGTATTATTATTATATACGTATATGTATTTATGTATATACTATGTATGTAGTTTATTGTTTGTGCATTTCCGAGGGAGCACGTGTGTCTATTTTCGTAAACATTAAAATAAAATCTCACTCAATCAATCAATCAATATATACATATAAATATATATATATATATATATAATGTATGCGTATGTGATTTTATTTATATGTGTATGTTAGCATATTTGTCTTTACATGTATGATCAATGCAATAGTAATGTATTGTGGGAAATAACACATATACGAACACACATAGCACACACACACACTAAACTCTATTGAACTATATATATATATATATATATATATATATATATATATATATATATATACAATTATTACGTATATTGCGTATTAACTTTTAAATAATCCATCAATACATCGATGATTAATATTAACAGTAACTACCCTATGACTCATCTGTGAGTCAGAGACTATAATGTATACTGTGAGTGGAACTAAACTAGAAGTTTAGCGGTAGTAACATTTCACAATAAAGATAATATATTAATAACATGCTCATAATAATGTGTACATAATAATATGTAAATTATTACAATATAAGAAATAAATGCACTTATAGAACACATAAATATTAAAAAAATAGTAAATTACATAAAATTAACATATCACTGTAACAATCTAAATTATAATTCATTTTAAAAATATATAAAACTAGTATATTTAGAAAAAATTAAGTTAATTATAAGTTTATTAATTAGTCTCATTATTACAATTCTTTATCTTTATACATGTATCTTTATATGCATATCAGCTTATCCTATATATTTATTACTATTTTTATTTTCTCTATAATTTTAAATTTTAGTTTATTATTCGTAATTGTATCTATTAACAAGTGTATATTATTATTTCATTATTAGGTATAGATTACGAGATAATCTCTGGTTCTATCCTTGGAGCAGACATTATATTTGCTAAATTATACTTTCTGAACTCAAAAAATTATTGTCATTTATTCATTCATATAATAATGTGTACAAAATAGTATGTACATAATAATGTATATGAATGAATTTATTTTTACCGAATATTGGCTATATTAAGTGTACATAATAATGTGTACATAATAATGTGTATACAATAATGTATACATAATAATGTGTACATAATAATGTGTACATATTAACTTGTACATAATAATGTGTACACAATAAAGTATACATAATAATGTATACACAATAATGTGTACACAATAATGTGTACATAATAATGTATACACAATAATGTGTACATAACAAAGTGTACATACTAATGAGTACACAATAATGTGTACTCTTACCAATAGGATGAATGACGCTTTAACGAGCACGCTAACTTCCTTCCCATGGAGTTAGTCCCTATAAGTAAAGTACACATCACTTAATCAGCTTACAAAGTACGTAAACAGCACTGCATTGTGTACATATAAATACGTTTTTACTTAGAATGGACGCGGAAAATGTGCACTTAAACAATATAATTGTTTACGAACCGAGAAGATATCGTATTAAAAAAGCGGAAATATTGTGTGTGCATTTAACGACTTATTTGATGATGTATTCATCCGTAAACAATATATTATTAAAACCATGGCCTAATTATTTATATACTATTATATATATATATATATATATAGATTATGTAGAATGTATGTGCATTATATATAATCTATATACATAATTATGTGTACTCTAATAAACGTAGCATATAGGCCACAATATACACTACCCAATGTATACCCAATGTATACCCAATGTATACCCAATAGATGTATACAGTAATGGTGTATGTTCGATCACAACCCGTTCGTGCACGAATGGTACTTAGAATTAGTGAGACTTTCTATTCATCTATTTACCTCTTTCTCTAATTCTATATACATACATATATATATATATATATATATATATATATATATATATATCATTATCTCAATCTATTCAATACGATAATTTAACATCGCTATAATCGACATAAACCATCACTTCCATTCGTATAACATGTATACAGTGTTTGTGTACATTATACGCTTATGTTTGTGTGCGAAAGTGCGACTATATACGAGTGCGCACACACGCACACACGCACACACTCGTTACGCACGTATATTCCTATTGGCGATTCATTCAATATTTGTATCAAGTGTGTCGGAAGAATAACTATATACATATATATATATATATATATATATATATATATACATATATACATATATATAGGTATATAGACCATATCACTATCGATATTACACTTGAACACACGGAGACACCTGAGATCCTCCCCGCTAGGGGGCAGCCACGTGATCACCTATAATTAGGTATAACGAGAACGAGGTTTAGCGTCGCTTCTCTACTATAGGTGGCGATACCCGTGACGGCGGTGGTTAGATACTACTGTAATTCTAGAATATACTATAGGATATGCGTTATAGGCTAAAGTATAGTATACTATCACGCTTATATACAACCTATAGGTGAGAAGATGGTATAGCGTATACGCTATTGTAACGATACTCTCGGATACTTTTTAATATGTCACCCGATCTCAGACTTTATTATCCGTAATTACCCGAACTCGATACGCTACTTTTTGTAAATATAGCGAGACTTATAATCGTGTTCAAGTTTACATCCCTATAGGGATACTATAGTAGTTAGTTATGTACTATAGTAGTTATAGATACTATAGTATAAACAATAGTAAATATATCTACTATAGTATATATTGTTATTGATATATTGGTGGATTCCTTTCATCTCATCCATGAACTTAGATGAAGTTTTCACTTATAACCATATATGGCTCTAATGTCCCTTTGAAGCCGCTCTCGTGTTAAGGCATCCATGGTTTTAACGAGAGCCGATCATTTATGTATACACAATTATATAAGATCACTTCTAAATAATATGTTAAGACTTATTTTAATGGTCCGGACGGAGCTTGAACCTACTTCCTATATATATATATATATATATATATATATATATATACGATTTAAATGTAAATTCTCCACGTACCTATTAACATTGTAACCTACCCTCCATCCTTTTCCTTCATTTTGATTGTACTCTATTTATTTTATTTTTGTTTCATTCCCATGACGCCCATAACCACCACGTGATTTTTTAGTCAATAAAACATTTTAAAATAAAATAAATATATATATATATATATATATATATATGTGTATGTGTGTGTGTGTGTGTGTGTGTGTGTGTGTGTATACAAACTAACTGGGGTAATAGGAGGACAGCACCCTTTTCACGAGCGCCTTGCCATCGTAAGGGTCCCCGCCAGCCTTCAGCGTCTCGTCCAGGGCCTTAGCGTACAGAATCACGGCGTCGTATAGGTACGGGGCGTACGGCATGTCTATCGATGACGTCTCGAACGAGTTGAACGTCTGTGGGGCGTGATGGGGGCGTGATGGGGGGCGTGATGGGGGGGCGTGGTTTGAACGTCGTTAGGGCGTGTTTACGCGGGATACGATCCACGCAGACGAAAACTACGACCACATTTCACGACGTTTTAATGTTTCAGATATATGCCGTGTGAATACGCCTTTAGTATTATAACAAGTGGCATACTATTATTATCATTATCATTATTATCATTGTTATTATATGTGATAACTGGATGTGTAGTTCAGTTGTCTAAGGGGTCAGACACACGAGCAGTAGGACGCGGGTTTAATACGGACCCATACAATTGGTCTTAAAATAATATTTGGAAGTGGTTTTATTTAATCGTGTGTATACAGTTATCAACTCTCGTTAAAACCATGTTTCCTTAACATGAGACCCGCTTCTAAGGAATAATATAGACATATAACGTGAAACTTCATCTAAGTTCCTGGGTAAAAGTACTCTACTAAAAATAAAAAATTACTAACAAAATATATTTATATAAATAAAATCGGAAATTATTTAATATCTTTAATATCTTTAATAATATCAATAGTGTTATATATATATATTACAAATGCACATACATGTCTGTATACACGCATACACAATTATATATATACCTATATATATACACACATATATATATATATGCATATACCCCTATATCATATATATATATATATATATATTCATATCACGTTATACTACGCAGTGTTGCATACTCGTAGATATCTATATTCCAATGTATATTTTGTGCCCATATATAGACACATATGAAGTACCATGCTGGGTTAATTCCACGAGTTGTTATTGTGTTATTGTCAAACACACGCTTATCTGGAATGCGAGCGCGCGCGATATTACGCAATCGAAGTCGCGCGCATTCCTCGATAACTCCCTAATATGGTATTAAATGTATAGGCGTGCGTTCCACGCTCCCTATAAGAACTCCCGGGTTTCTACACTCGGCAGTCAGCACACCACACTCCTTGATCCACTATCTCCCATATCCCCGTTTCTGCATAACTAATAAACCTTAACCTTGAACCTGGTGTTATCCATACATACATATCTATATACTCATATCCATTAGCAGTACACACACAGATATACAACAATAGTATCACATTAATATTATAATAAACAATCTATGTTTATTTAATAGACATTTCTAATTTAATATAGAATTATGTGTTAACATGTTTAAGAAATAAAACAATAGTTCGTAATTCAATATAATGTCTCTTTATGTAAATGTTTTCACCTAAATTAGACTCTACGGCTTATATATATCATTTATTTATTATTTAACAGTTTTTTTAATATTTGTAACGTCAAACTACTTTAGTTACGTCATCACGAGAGTTCTACACACGATATTACAAAAGTATATCCACATATATCCTATGTAAATATATATATATATATATATAAGTATATACATTAACGAATACATTATTTATATTTGTATTATATATAAGCTAAATCGAAAATCAATGAACATATATGACTACTACCTATAATTATGACACTATTAGTCAACGATTAGCGGCTCATTATCAATTAGCAGAGGTGTTAAAGGTAACGAGAGGTAACGAGAGGTAACGTGAGGTAACGAGATGTAAAGAGAGATAACGAGAGGTAAAGAGATGTAACGAGAGGTAACGAGAGGTAAAGAGAGGTAACGAGAGGTAACGAGAGGTAACGAGAGGTAACGAGAGGTAACGAGAGGTAACGTGAGGTAACGAGAGGTAAAGAGAGGTAACGAGAGGTAACGAGATGTAAAGAGAGATAACGCGAGGTAACGAGAGGTAACGAGAGGTAACGAGAGGTAACGAGAGGTAACGTGAGGTAACGAGAGGTGACGAGAGGTGACGAGAGGTAACGAGAGGTAACGAGAGGTAACGAGAGATAACGAGAGGTAACGTGAGGTAACGAGAGGTAACGAGAGGTAACGAGAGGTAACGAGAGGTAACGAGAGGTAACGAGAGGTAACGAGAGGTAACGAGAGGTAACGAGAGGTAACGAGAGGTAACGAGAGGTAACGAGAGGTAACGAGAGGTAACGAGAGGTAACGAGAGATAACGAGAGGTAACGAGAGGTAACGAGAGGTAACGTGAGGTAACGTGAGGTAACGAGAGGTAAAGAGAGATAACGAGAGGTAACGAGAGGTAACGAGAGGTAACGAGAGGTAACGAGAGGTAACGAGAGGTAACGAGGGGTAGTGAGAGGTAACGAGAGGTAACGAGAGGTAACGAGAGGTAACGAGAGGTAACGAGAGGTAACGAGAGGTAACGATAGGTAACGAGAGGTAACGAGAGGTAACGAGAGATAACGAGAGGTAACGAGGGGTAGTGAGAGGTAACGAGAAGTAAAGAGAGGTAACGTGAGGTAACGAGATGTAAAGAGAGATAACGCGAGGTAACGAGAGGTAACTAGAGGTAAAGAGAGATAACGAGAGGTAACGAGAGGTAACGTGAGGTAACGAGAGGTAAAGAGAGATAACGCGAGGTAACGAGAGGTAACTAGAGGTAAAGAGAGATAACGAGAGGTAACGAGAGGTAACGTGAGGTAACGAGAGGTAAAGAGAGGTAACGAGAGGTAACGAGAGGTAACGAGAGGTAACGTGAGGTAACGTGAGGTAACGAGAGGTAAAGAGAGATAACGAGAGGTAACGAGAGGTAACGAGAGGTAACGAGAGGTAACGAGAGGTAACGAGAGGTAACGAGAGGTAACGTTACAATAAAGGTTTATTGTATCTGTTATTCTTGGAATGTTGCCGTATAACTCCTTCATTGCGTGATCTATCCATGGCTTGTTTAGCGAATCTCTCGGTATGCGTGTATAGGCTCCATCAAGTTGTTCTCTAATATTGAAGTTAGAGTCCAAGTGGTATAGCCATATACAAGAACAGTCTCAACTGTAGCTCTACAGAAGTTTCTTTTGAGTTTACTGGATAGGTTAGATTTCCAGATTCTGTTTAGTATGTTCAAGGCTGCCCAATCACTCCCGATTCTTACGCTTACGTCATATTGAGTTAAACTAATATAACTACCTGTATACTTGACTTCTTCAACACGTTTTATATATAGGTTTTATATGTTTATCTGGTGTTCTTGATTTAAACACATATATTCCGTCTTGTCTGAGTTTATATATAAACCGATATATATAGCCTAATCTTCAAGTTGATGTAGTAATGTATTTTCCTCTATCAGACTATAAGATACAGTTACAGATATGTCGTCTGCGTAGTCAATATCGTTAATATGTACTGTTGGGTATCTCTTGCTTTTTCTTTTTATAAGAGTGAAGCCGATATGTGAGTTGCTATCCAATGATTTTGTTAATATAGTCAAGACATATGACCAATGATACTATATGTATACTTCTACATGTATACTACTATATATAGTATGTGACTATATATATATAGTAGTATACTACAACATGAATACTACTATAGCTATTCTACCATGCCAATACTACTGTAACTATAACCAGCTGCTAATGAATGCTCGTATCAATATTGCTATTGTTGCTATTGTTCATCACCTAATGATATATGACGTATGTCATGCGCAAATATGTATGTGTAAGCAGAGCTGATAAGGCTACTGACTATATCGAGGTATTATGTCGAAGTAACATGTCGAGGTAATATGTCGAGGTAAAAGGCCTTAACTCGGTGCAAGGAGAGCTATAAAGCTACTGACTATATCGAGGTAATGCGTCGAGGTAACATGCATTAACTCTATGTAGGAAGAGCTATAAGACTACTGACTACATCGAGGTAAAGTGTCGAGGTAGCAGTCGATTACATACACGATATGTATTCAATATAGTGGTTGCATTGCATGTACTTACCATATACTTATCGGTGTCAGTATTACATAATAAATAATGCTAAATATTGTCTAACATTGAGCTAACCATCAATATATCTTTCAATTATTGAACAACTATTTCTATGTATAGCTATATTTCTATATATATATATATATATATGGGGTATATGGCTCATTGGACAATCAAAAGCTAGTAATCCAGAGGTCCAGGTTTCGACTCCAGAGAGTTCTTGATTTTCTCTTGTGTTTATCAAGAACTTAAAACCGATGAATCAAAACACAAGAACAAAAATGTTACTATTTGTATTGTATTGTCCGGGGACCCTCGCAGTTATTTATAACATGTATAGCCCATGACTCCTCGATGGGTCTGTTTGTGTATCTATATTTGAATTGTATTCAATATATATATTTTTGATTTCAATAAATAAATATACCCTATGATTATATTTATAAATATAATTACAAATGTATTTATTATTCGACAGTTCCAAATAAACGTCTTTGGTATCAATTGACCGTGTATCGTGTTTCAGATAATGTAACTATTACGAGACAACTATTACGTCACTACCCTGTTATGTAATACATGTAATAGTCGTAAATAAACACATGCGCAGGCAGTACGCCTCAAATAAGAAACGTATATCATTATTTAAATATATCATAGAATGTGAATCGTGAATGTGACTTTCGGTTTTTTCTGTCGCATACATTATATAACTGATTATGTAACGTATATTATGTAACATATATTATGTAATATATGTACACGCACGTAATACTGCGTGATTCGAGGATCAACACGTTCTACGTTTGGTAACACACGGCGTATTGCTATGATATAACGTGTATAATAGGTCCATGCGTGCGCGTGCATGTGCACTGTAAAAAATGTGTTAGCGAAATGGGAAAAAAAATAATTATGTTAATGAAAACATTCTGAAAAAAAATGTGGCATGTTTATTTATATATATGTGTGGGTGTGTGTTTGTGTGTATATGTATTTATTGGCGTACTAAATATACTAACTAATCGTTAACTATTTATTAGTTAGCGATTATATAATTAAATATAATGGAGTTATGGCTAGTACGAGTGCCTGTAATCACCACCGGCGTCGCCACTGGCTATCACGTGATCAGCTGATCTAGGTCATTAGGTCACCGGGTATAGATTGCATTCCTCTATCTAGAGCGCCATCTATCTAGGGGGGGGGACGTAGCCTTTGTTATCCGCGCAAACAATGAAGTGTAGAGGTCGTCTAGGGGTCAACTAGATGCTAGCACCCCCTATAACGTGTAGGTGATATGCTACATGACTGCCACGTCATTATACTATGCTATAATACAATAACAATGGCAATACCACTACGGCGTATTATAATAATGTGATATTACATAATAAAAGCAAGCTCGACTTTGTATACAATTATAATGTAACGTATAATTATAATGTTATATTGATATTATAATAATGTACTAATTATAATATAAGTATGATGATGATGATGATGATTATTATACCTGTATTATCAATAACAACGTGATAAACATTCTTCGTAGTGTATGCAAATAATACAATATATAACAATAGAAAATTGAATAATAACAATAACAAATAATCGAACAATACTATAATAGTGGAATAATAATGGAACAAAGAGATAACAAATATAAATGTATACATTTATATGTTTATAGAATGTATACCTGTAGGTAGACGATTTAAGTTTGGCAGTAAATGAAGTGTAAGAGGGATATCCTATAGGATGGGTAATGGAAGGAATGGGGGGGCAATATATGGTAATGGCTGTTGTTTGATTGTTAGGGGGGTGGGGTTACTCAGGAAAAGGTGAAGCCCGAGTCAGACCGCAGTGAATGAATAGCGATGAATACGGGAAGTAAACCCGATATATAAGAGGGACTAGAGGAATGAATGGATGTATAGATTAGGGATAGGAACCTGAATAGAGAGAGGTTATGTCGGGGTAACAAGTTATCTAGCTGTAATACTAGAACGCTACTATAATAATATAATACTAATGAATAATAGAATATGGATATTATCGATGCGACTGTTCACGTACAGTAAGGGCGATCATAGAAAATTTAAAATTAACAGATTAACATTGGACTATGTTTTTCTTAATAAATATACCATTAAAATGAAGCACACGAATTTTTTTTGAAGTTAATACATGTGAAGTTTAACATGTAGTTAGATACAAATTTTACATTTTAAAAAATAAATTATAAAAAAATAAGTATTTGAAACCTTTGTTATGAATAATTTGTTATCAAATTTTAACAGACTATTTATTTTATAATAATGGAATAGAAAATATAAAAAATAGAATTAAAAGAAAAAATTCCTGGAAATGTCTTGGAATTTTAACAGTACATGTAAAAAATCGTAAAAAATTACTAAAAAAAAGATTGACAGTATGTCGTGTTTTCAAAAATGAATAAAAAAAAATTGAAGTATATATATATTCTTATAATTTCAATAGCTATAAGATGCAATGTGTCCAAAAAAAACTTTTTTTTCTATGATCACCCAACGTACAGTCCATGAAAGTGTACATTAAATAGCACATGAAATAACACATGAATCAGTGTACTGACTAATATTAATTTTTATAATTTCTAAAATGATCTATAAATAAATCTGCTGAATACGTATCACTTGACCTAAGGTATTTTATCTATAGCATAAGTATATATCATAGGTATACTTAAATATATATATATATATATACATTGTTATTGTTATTGCTATTGTTATTGTTATTATTATTTTATTTTGTGGAGTCCTGAATCCCTTAATCACATTTAGGAACTTAGATGATGTTTTCACTTATAACCATATATGGCTCTAATGTCCCTTCGAAGCCGCTCTCATGTTAAGGCATCCATGGTTTTAACGAGAGACGCTCATTTATTTATACACAATTATATAAGATAATTTCCAAATATTATGTTAAGACCTATTTAATGGTCCGGACGAGGCTTAAACCTTCGTCCTACTGCTTGTGTATCTGACGCTTTAGCCAACTGAGCCCCAAACAGTTAAATATATATAATACGTGCTTCTTTATTATTGGTTATTTAGAAAATGCATTCGCAATTAAATATAAAATTATATAATAATGATGTATAATTCCACATGTTCCCTTGTTAGCCCCATTACCCAGTGCTTTGTTAGGTGTGAATCGCTGTTAACCATCACGCGGTTAAAGATTAGAGGTGTCATAATTAACATTTGTTAAAGATAACCACATAATAAATGCATTAGTCTCCCAATATCAATGTAATAACTGTCGTTTACTGGTATACCTATATATACTGGTATACCTATATATATATATATATATATATATATATATATATATATATATATATATATATATGTATATATATATATATATATATATGGCTGATGCAGTATTATTAATTACATAATATCAATCAATAGGTAATCACTGATCGCTAATCAGTAATTCCTCAGATATCACGATTGTCACGTGAAGGCTGCATCCGGTGTAATCAATATCCGGTTCGTAATTAACCCCGTAATCACAAGGTCGTGTGCATCAAGATATTCGTTATGTGATCAGTATGCATATACCGTGTGTATATCGTTTGTATGTAAAAAGTATCGAAATGTAAAAATAAAACAATTTATATAGAATATATATATATATATATTATTGTTATTGTTATTTTGTTATACAAATATAATCCACGTGAGTCCTTTCATCCCATCAGGAACGTAGATGAAGTTTTTACTCATAATAAAAATGGAATCCGTTCGCAATCATCAATGTTTTAACGATTTCCAATCATTTCATGTGTGTGTAACATTATATAGACATATATATATTATATGCTATACATATTATACACATATTCCAGCTGGCCCAAGGGCCGTAAACAATGCAATTCGGGGCCTCCAAATCATTACATTTAGATTAGATATGATTAGATTAGATTAGATTAGATTATATTAGATTAAATTTAGATTAGATTAGAACTAAAATAACGAAATATTTGTTAATTTAAATATATTTTTTTACATTACGAATGTTTGATAATATATAGTGTTATAATAAAAATCAAAATAAATGATAGAAATTAATTTCTGAAAAATAGAAATTGTTTGAGACCCCACTGTACTATTGTAACCCCTACTAACCCCTACTATTGTAACCCCTACTAACCCCTACTATTGTATTGCGTGCAGTGCATGTATCTACACCTATATAGGTCGCATTACAATTAAAATCACGCACACCCGAACAAGTTGTTCTGATCAAATACATTTTCCTCGCATTATCCTAGGACAATAATTAATAATACGGAGATAGCTAAGGATTGCCCTAGGATAATATGTAACATTACGGATATAGCTAAGGATTGCCCTAGGATAATATGTAACATTACGGATATAGCTAAGGATTATCCTAGGATAATATGTAACATTACGGAGATAGCTAAGGATTGCCCTAGGATAATATATAACAGTACGGAGAGAACTAAGGATTATAATCAAAATTACGCATATAGTTAAGGATTTTTCTAGGATATTCCTAGCACAATTTATGTCCCAAAACAACTGACCCGTTTGAACGCGCGCCCACACATCCGCACACGCACGCACGAGCGCACGTACGAGCGCACGTATAACCTTGCCGTCCAACGTGTTCAGTATATCCATAGCGGGGGCCAGAAAGCCGGGTTCTCGCTCGCTGTACTTCACGGCCATCTCGTTGAAGTGTTCGTAACCCCTCCTGTCGGCCGGAGCTCGGGGTATTATCGTTAGGGTGTGCCGGTAGGCGGAGCTACGCGTTCCATTCGTCAGCAGACTGATGACTGAGGGGTGTAAGGGGTGTAAGGGTTATAGGTTAACTTCAGCGTTACGGGTTAAGGTAGCGAGAGGGGGCACCAGCAGAGAAAGCCAGCGATTCTGAGTGTTTTCGGCGTGTTTTCAAGACTAAAAAATACTTTTTTAAATTACGAATATATTCATATGTTTTTAACTAGTTAACTAGTTAAACGATACGTTTTTGCGTTATTTTAATAACGACTAGATGAAAAATGATGCGGAAAACGCTCGACTTTTTCTGTGTGCACACCCGTTTAGTAATGCCCGTGGAGAATTAGTCTTATTCCCGTAGAGTTACAGCTAACCCCGAAATTAGTGACATTACGTCAGGTGATGATGTAATAATTACGTTCTATAATGGAGTCGCATTACGTAATGTACATTCAATAAGTAACCGCGATTATTAACGTGGAGTGATTGCATCATAGCGCCATTTTTTCATCATGATGTCATGAAATCTTAAAAGTGTAGAGATAATAAATTAAATTAAAAAATTGATAACCGAATATCCTAAACTATTAAACTATGCTGGGCGTGTTTAATAAACACTATTCATCATCGGACATACTCATCGATGTTTATACATATAATAGTTAATAAGTATTACTAACACGATCTGAATGACGCTGTACGTGCACTAGATGTATCGCGATACCCATGGGTAAGCATAACAAACTAAGACTACACTTGTTCGATGGGTTAACTACCATGACTACACACATTGTAGAAAATCAAAACGTTTTTAAGCACGCGATGATGACAAACCAAATTCACTTTTACGGTATTGATTATATTTACAAGTATAATTCATTGTATGTTACATCGTATACATTATATATATATATATATATATATATGTTATTCTTTTCTTCCCATTAATTACCGTTTCCTCCCCTAAACTTCCCTACAGTTCATATCGGGACAAACAAACCCTACGCGACTCTATATCCTATCCTAACCCACGATATACCTGCTAAATAAGTATAACATGAGGTTAAGGACATTCACTCCGTAAGGGGGCGTGGCCTAACTAGTAGCCACGCCCCCTCCTCGTTACGTAACATACTAACAGTCGTCGTCATCGATGACCGGCTGACTCATCGAGATCACGACGTATTCGTGGTAGTTAACGCCTCCCAAGTTACGTATGATCTCCCCTAGCACGGACACTATCTCGTTGTCTCCGAACACTACGAAAACTGGGGTGGGTGGGGTGGGGGTTAGGTTATGACTGCGTAGCGGTACATGTTTAAGTGAAGGGGGCGAGGAAATTCGAAAAATATTTATTTTATAATTTTATACGACGAATAATTTAAATAAATAAATTTAAAATCTGATTTTTTGTGCTAACGAATAATAGTGGGGGTAATCGCCCTACTTAAATACCCTACCCTTATACGCACACACACATACGCACACGCGCATAGGCATACGCGCATGTACGCGAACCAATCTACAATATACGTGTTGAGAATGCGCGTTTAATAGGCACGATACAGGTATTGTTTTAGTGGTATCTATTAATAGAATTATCTATTAATAGAATTATCTAATTAGATTATACGTACGTATATATGAATATTGTTTGGTTAGATTTTAATAGCATAGTTATGCATAGACATGTACAATGTTATATATATATATATATATATATACACATTACATGTATAGCTTTATACGCTAACATATTTACATTCATAGTAGACTGTGCGTCGTACACTGTTCGTGTGGCTTTGATTGCATGTGCAGATATACTTGTATAACGCACACGTACACACACACTCGCACACACATGTGCAGGTACACATACACACACACACTCGCACGCGCACACACACACTGACAGGTACACGTGCACTCACACTAGTTCACGCATGCGTAACGTATTAACTTGTCACACGGAGAGATTATCGTAACTGTTTAATAATGTATATGTATGTGTGTGTGTGTGTGTGTGTGTGTGTGAGAGTGTATGTGTGTGTGACTTATAATTGATATGTGAAGGTGCAATAATCGACGGAAATATAAATCGTAAAATATAAATACTGCGTATATTATATGATTAATAATTATGTACTTAATATTATAACTATGTGATTGCACACACACATTCACACCTATATATAGTTGTTTAAATAAGGTAAAATATAAATATATATATATATATGTATTTATAATTATATAAATACATAAATCACGCGCGTTGATGATGTTTTCCAGTCACTTCGTAATCGATACCTAACAAATCACTCGCCGCCGCGTAATAATCGATATCTTACGTAATAGGGGCGTGTCTAGGAGGCGTGACGGCGGGAGGGGGCGTGACTAACTCCTGGTTCTATTAGAAGTGCGTTTGAACATCTCTCCTATAGAGGTGCGGTAGTGTTCGCTAGTGTAGTGGTGGCGGATTCGCTCCGAGCTGATTACCTTGATGTCGGACTTCTTAGCGAGTTCCTGTGAGTGAGTGTGCGAGAGTGAGTGTGCGCGCGTGTGGGTGTGCGCGCGAGGTCACCGCACCACCTAGCGGACGGAGTTAGCGTTACGACAAGGACATAACCTTGGTTACGTAACGCGGTATATCGCTAATCACTTTATTAACTAACGTTTCTGCAATTATGCGCGACCGGTTTAAAAATTATTTAATATTAATTATAAAAACACGCGCTTTTTTCTAACATATATGTATATATATATATATATATATATTTATAATTATATACATATATATATAAACACACGATAATACCATATTAGGTTTAATTAACACGTTTAAGGAAATTAACACGTGACATGTATGCGGAGAATCGTTAGCGCGGAAATCTATTTATAGAACATCTCGGGTAATCGGTGCGACTAGCAATCTCTCGGATTTCACTAAATTAATTATATCCATATATGGTACGTGTGGATATCCTTGACAGACATGACCCGGGGGCTTATGTAATATTGAATTTGATTCCCCCTTAAAAAAGTGTTCATTAACCGGCAGTTACATAATTTATGTGTATATATAGTGTATATGTTATATACACGATAAATCTAAAAATAGAATTATAACATTAATGATAATTGTAGTGGTTTCGAAGGACCCTCGTGACACTCTATTAGCGTGAAAGAGTCTAATGAATCGTTATATTAACCTAACACGCACGCACACGAGCGCGCACACACACAAACGCACACACGAGCGCGCACACACACACACATAGCTAGAGGTCAGAAAGGCCCGACGCGGCTAATTGGCGGCATGCAGGACTATCAGCCTTCGCGATTATCGCTACGATTACGCAACACACGATAACAATAGAGAGTTACGTAATGAGGACAGACAGACACCGTCACACACGTGTGCGCTAGAGAGTGCCGCTCGTATATGTGCGCGTGTGTCCGTTAGTGTGTGTGTGTTCGGGCGTTCTATAAATAGAATCGTAACGAAATAACGACGACGTGGGGATAATCTTTCACAGTAGAATTGAACGTAATTACTGAATTTCAAAACTGACCTCCTGATTACTACGCTACTGTGGTAAATTGCATCAATTACGTAATACTACACACACACATACGCACACACATACACACAGTTATATAGTGCATTATGTTAGTTCACGTGTGTGTGTGTGCGTGTGTGTGTGTGTGCGTGTGTGTGTGTGCGTAGTTGGGTTGTAGGCAAGTATTGACCCGATTATGTACGCTAATGCCATAAAATAAGTTGAAAGGTAATATATGAATATATCTCGGATTTGTGTGTGTATATATATATATATATATATATATATATATATATATATAGTGTATATATATATAGTGTATACGTGCATGTATGTGTAATCATGTAATTTATGTAGAAGGGAACTAATTGATTTTATAAATATACACACATATATATATATATATATATATATATATATATATATATAAATTGGTATATAACAATGCTATGCAACACTATTGATATACAAATAAAGTAAACATAAGTACGGCTGGTATGGGTAGAATTAGAATGGGGCGTGCCTGGATATCGGGGCCTGGATAACGATGCCTGGATATCGATGTGTGCGGCGTTGCGCATTGCATCTAAAGATACGGCTATTGCCAGGAGGCATCGATGAGACTTTAACTAGGGTTGATCTAAATATGTAGGCGTCGTGCTATAGCGAACTTCCGGGGGGGTAGGGGTCACGTAGAAGGTCACGCTTATAGTTAATCAGTACTATCAGCAATGCATATGTATGTTACCTATATGTCACGGGCATAGGTTATAGATAGATAGATAGATCAAAAGTGTATTGAATTACTGGTTATATATAAAGAAAGTTATAATTATATATAAACATATAATTATATAATATATATAAACAAAATATATAAATGTGATAACAGTTAAACAAGAATACAAACAAGGATACAAAAAAACAAGAAATAAACGGAGAATACAAATAAAACATTGGATTATACGAGGAACCGTTATTATAGGAGATACACGACACGATAACCTCTCGCAATCAATACTTAATAAAAGTGTATACATTATATTGATATCGAGTAGATTGTGTGTGTGTGTGTGTGTGTAAAATTCAATATACCATTAGATACAACTTTTATACATATATTCTATATCGTAAATATAGGCAGTATACACCGTATAGGACAACTAATATGTAGGCTATGGTACAGATAAGTATTTACACAGACCACTTATTATATTCATCGTATAAGTCAACGTAAACTCCTATTCCAATGAGTAGAGTGGCGAGAATAAAGGTACGCGTACTTTCAACTTACCTAAATATTACACATAAAGAGGTTAATTAATATACAACAACGACGCCATTGTCGATATATCGGTAACGTGTGTATTATTCGCTGGCGTATATATATATATATATATATATATATATATATATCTATAAATCTATATATTAGCATAGATGATGGTATCGCGTAAACGGCCCTGTTTGATGGGTATCCGATGTCAACGTTCGCCGTGACAATAACAATAACAATAACACAAACAGTTATTATTGTTTGTTTAGACGCATCGAGATAGCGTTAAGATACGAACAAAAACAACACTACGACTACGGTAACGAAACGTAAACAATCACAATCATAATAAGAGATAAGAACAACTACGATTGTAAACAATGGAATTCATCCCGATGTCGGGGTAGATACTCTACACTATTGCGGTCATGTGATACTAGACTTTCACAGGGGAACGCCCACTTTACACCACTCCTCCGTATACGGTCCGTGTTAAATTTCAACTTGGCTGATATTCTCAGATTTGCATAATTAGAGGCGTGGCTTATAAATTTTCCAAATTAAAATTCTAGTATCACGTGATCACAGCTTTAACATTAACGTCACGTGGTTATCCGATAGAGAAGAACAGTCCATCGCGGCCTAACCACGTAGCTAGTCGACTTAGTGGCGAATTGTTGATGAGATGTTCATGTACCGATATACTTGTTAGTAGATCATTCCGGGATATATAGGTTTCTCTTAAAACGCTTAAAACCACCACTATAGTGCTATAGCATATAATTCTAATACTTCACCAGTTGAAGTCAGGGATAATGGTTGATGAACGGCATTACTTCGCTCAGTAAGGAGGATTATGTTTTGTACTGTATTACGACTAGGGGTGTAAATGATGCTCAAATATAAAGCAGCGATGCAGTCTCAGTCTCAACTCGGCTCTGCTCGGGCTCATTTTTTTCCGAAAATTAAAGTCTCGGCTCGGCATTAATAAGCAAAAGTCTCGGCTCGGCATCAATAAGCAAAAGTCTCGGTTCGGCATCAATAAGCAAAAATCTCGGTTCGGCATCAATAAGCAAAAGTCTCGGCTCGGCATCAATAAGCAAAAGTCTCGGTTCGGCATCAATAAGCAAAAGTCTCGGTTCGGCATCAATAATCAAAAGTCTCGGCTCGGCATCAATAAGCAAAAGTCTCGGCTCGGCATCATTACATCACCAGTTACGACTAAGGCATATCTATTGTTAACATTATATAACGTATCGAAGAGATAGGTTGTACAGAAGTTGAATAGTAAGTACGGTGTATGCATGAGCCTAACTTAACGTCGAGTAGTAATATTTATTTAGGTCGCTAATATTGAATAACGGGGAAGTCGCTGGAAGCTGGAACATGACGTCATAGCGAGATGCTACGAATAAAGCTAGACACGTGACTAGCAACATGACGCGCGAGATAGATCACGTGACTCTGACGGACACCTGTCAATCATAATTATTAACTGTAATTATCTCTATCAATTAAAACGATACTAAAGTAAAGACGAATATTATCAAATTCTACTACAATCTCCGAGCGATACCTTTATATTACTTAGTGCCTGAGGAGTATTGTTACTACTAAGTATTGACTGGTAGTAGATGATGGTTAGAGGGTATATTTATTAATTAAGTTGTGCGTATATCTAACTATATTAACATCTTTAAAGCTTGTAATAATAGTATTATATGATCAGGAAACTATAGAATACTATTTGACGAATGATAAGAGTCGACTGGAATTTGATTATAAGGATAAATATTATCAGCATAAATGCGATAACAAATTTTGAAATAATGTAGGTACTTTAGATATAGTATGAATACATAATATACTAGTAAGTTGGCCTATATGACGTATCGGTTATGTACTATAGTATCTTGCGGGAAAATTATAACATATTTGTATAATAACGACCCAGCAAACAGTAAGAGCAGCATAATAGCAGCATAACAGCATATGCTAGAGCCTCAAATGTTTACATTGTGCTATTATGCTGCTATTAAATGTATATTATGCTGCTATTATGCTGCTATTAATTTGTCACGCTATTATGCTGCTGTTATGCTGCTATTATTCTGCTATTATTATAAGAGCAGCATAATAGCAGCATAATATACATTTAATAGCAGCATAATAGCACAATGTAAACATTTGAGGCTCTAGCATATGCTGTTATGCTGCTATTATGCAGAAGAACAATGTATTCATTATAATGGCAAATAGTTGAAATATAACAGTAGAAGTATTACATAACATACTGACACGTGATACACGTGCCCTTAAGAACATAACATATCAATTAGAGTTAACTAAAGACAACGCGTATAAGTTATCTATTGTTATATGAAGGTGACTTATGAAGCTATACCAGTACAGAGGTGAATACTAAAGACACCGACTTTTCTCCGGTCAATGATATCAATAGGTGAGAAGTAATACATTATTACCCCAAGTACAGGACGTTTACGCACTCTTGGACCCTAATAGTGTTGGCAGCCATTAGTAAAAGAAAGTGTTTTCAAATGTTTCAGCGCGATAGAGGGAAGAGTTCAAAGAAGTCAGGACTTTCTCCGAAATATTGCGAAGTACCTTAGATAAACATTATCGTCGGCGTACTCGGTTATTGACCTTTATGGTGTTTATTGACCTTCGTGTTGTTTATTGACCTTATTGACCTTCGTGGTGTTGGTAACGTATCCGGTGTCCAGCGGGGTACCTCTGTCGTATACCTATTCGGTATACAGCGGTGAATGTATACCACTGTACGGTTAACGGTGCTGGAGAAATAACCTATAGGTTACTAAGGATAGCTATATAGTACGCGTGCCTGGATCACCTGGTACGGGTGGGCGGTCCTATATGGGTGCCTGGGCATCTATATACGTAATCGATGATGCTATACGTGTGTGTGTTGGTGTGTGTGTATCGATGACATCACGTCTAGCCCCTCCCCCTAGCGGTGGCTACGTAATAGAACAATAGCCTGACTGACGGGAGCCCGGGGCTACGAATAAAGCTCATGGTTTCATCGCTTTACACACGCGTTAGTGGTATAAGTATGTGTGTGTATAAGTATGTGTGTGTGTATGTATGTGTGTGTATGCATATGTGTGTGTGTATGTTTGTATGAGTATACACACGGTTGTGCTATACTGCATAGGGTAGTGTGCTGGTCGGAACTCTAGGCGGGCGGACCTTAATATATAACAATATATTCTGTTATACACGCGTATATAGTATATACTATATGCATACATATATATATATATATATATATATCAAAGATTTTGCGAAGCATCCTAATAAAAATCTTTGTATATACACCATGGCTAAAATGTAAGCCGTGTGCATTATATGACATACACAGGGTCGCTGATGTATATTGAAACAATGTGGGGTATGCACTAATACAATGACATTATTTATCTTAATTGATTTTACTTGAATAATATATATATGTGTGTTTGTTTTTTTTAATTTTGATAAATAGATTAACACATTGTATAATAGCCTTTCTTTTCATTGAAAATGTTCTCGAAATGAAAATACTAATTAATTTCTATAATACTATTTCTATATATAAAAAAGTGTATGTATATATATACATATATATATATATATATATATATATATATATATATATATATATATATATGAATGTACATATGTATTGAGTTGGTTATAGAAATAAGGAAGTTATTATGAAATTCTTTTACAAACCTTGAAAGAATCCGCTGCATTAGCAATATCATGTTTAATACCACTGATCAATGTACACTTGTTCCAGTTAAAGTGTTTTAGTGT
>OZ025242.1:95587579-95590079 GCA_964019155.1 Osedax fenrisi | reverse complement strand
GTCTTCTATTAGTTGTAGTCATATTTAACAATAAAGGGACAACTAACATATCAAGATAAGCTTTCCTAGTGTTTATTTTATTAATACGTTTTGTTATGAGTGAGCAGATATAATCAGGGAAGTTATTATGGTAAGCATTATGAATAATAAGAGATATTTTATAGATGATGCGAGATTTTATTGGAAGCCAGTGAAGTGATGCTGTAAGAGGTGAAATGTGTGTTCTAGAAAATTTCGGAATATTATAGATAACACGTACTGTGTTATTGAATAGAACCTGCAGGCTATTAGCTGAGTGTTGTTGGATATTGTTAAGTAGTACATTGCAATAATCAAATCGCGAAAGAAGTAATGCAGTAGGTATGATGACCTAGCTAATGACATAGCTAGTGTAATGGCAGTATCAGTATTAATAAAAGGGCGGATGAGTCTGATTGTATAGAGAGTATAGTTAACTGAACGAGCAATAGAACGGATATGTTGAGTCGGTGAAAGAGTTTCATCAATTATGAAACCAAGATTACGTATATTTTTAGAGAAAGGTATAGAGTGATTAGAAACGATAACAGGTGGAGTTGGATATGCTAATGATAGACTGTTAAGTGAAGAGATTTTGATGGTCTCTGTTTTGGTGAAGTTTAGCGAGAGAGAGTTGTTGGTTAACCAAGTTGAAATATCATTAATACAGTTGATTAGTAGCAAAGGATTGGAAATATGGGAAGAGATATTAGTGTATATTTGTAAATCATCAGCGTATGCATGGAATTTGATAGATGGGTAGGATCTGAATATTTTGAATAATGGTAAAATGTATATGTTAAAAAGTATGGGGCCAAGGACAGATCCCTGTGGAACACCGTGAGTGAGAAGTCGAGGGGTAGAGGAATGATTGTCTATTTTGATATAATGATGTCGATTTGTAAGGTATGATGTAAACCATTTGAGGGGGGTGCCTGTTATACCGATGGAAGTTAATCGCGATATCATAATTTTGTGGTTAAGGGTATCAAATGCAGAAGAAAGGTCAAGTAGTGTTAGAATAGAACCATCCTTATGCGATGATGACAAATGAAGATCACTAAGTATATATGTTAGGGCGGTCTCAGTTGACTTGTGAACAGTATAGGCACTTTGGAATTTGTTAAGGATGTTATATTGGGAGAGATATGAAGTGAGCTGAGATGCAACAACACGTTCAAGTATCTTGGATATAATTGTAAGGTTAGAAATCGGTCGATAATTATTAAGTGATGAGACATCTAAATTTTGTTTTTTGAGGATGGGTCTTATCATGGCAATTTTCATAGAATCAGGGACTATTCCTGATTGTAGAGATTCATTAATGATCCGAGTGATGTTATTTCTGAATTTAGGAGCGAGCAAAACAAGTAGTTGAATGGGAATAGGATCAAGGGAACTGGCGCATTTAGTTGAAGTAATTAGCTTTAGAATATATGTAGGTGAGGGATAAATAAATGTATTGAATCTATTGGCGGGAATGTCAGGTTGGTTAACAGGGGAGACACATAATGTAGAGATAATATTCATAAGTTTGGAGTGGAAGAATTCATCAAATTTAGTGACAAGAATAGATGATTTATCAGATGGGAATGATTTAGTTTTGGTGCGGTTTAACAACATATCTGTTACCTTATAAATTGCCCTGTAGTCATTTTTAGCAAGGCTAATAGCATTGGTATAATATATTTTCTTCGTGGACGTAATAAGAGATCGATATGATTTTCGCTTAAGTATGAAAATATCATAGAGTCTAGTATCACTTGTGTTCTTTCTCCAGTGTTTTTCGGAAAGTCTAAGAGAGCGTTTAGAAGATGATAGTTCATTTGCATACCAAGGGTAGTGAGGTTTGCTGGAAACAATTTTGGTTTTTATTGGGGCAAGTGAATTAAGGGTAGTGCAGAGATCTGAGTTAAAGGCATCAATCGAGGGCTTATGAAGGTTCTTTGAATACAATGACTCAAATTTATCAAAAAAGATGGAATGATCTAGTTTCTTAAGCTGACATATATGAATGGTCTTAGTGGAAGTAGGAGGTTTGTGGTAATTAATGTTGAATAAGATCAAATAATGATCAGAGATAAGATTGGAGATCGAAAGGTTAGATACCAAATGTGTATCGTTATGGGAAATAACTAAATCAAGGATGTTGCCGGTGATATGGGTAGAGTGATTAATATGTTGATGGAAGTTAGCAGATTTAATAATATTATGTAATATAAGCGAGTATGAATTAGTTTTATTAAACGGTATATTATAATCACCAATAAAGATTGTGGAAGGTGTAGAGTTAGTTATGAGGATTTGAAACTCATCAAGGAAGAGAGTTATGGATTGCGCTGGTGGTATGTATGTCAATATGGCTGTAAAAGGTCTTGTAGATTGTGTATGAAAAGAAAAGGAAGCTGATTCGGAGTGATTGAGGGACAGGTCAGTAAGTGAAGTAAGTTTCAAATGAGGTTTGAATAGTATACCAATACCC
>OZ025242.1:95562579-95585079 GCA_964019155.1 Osedax fenrisi | reverse complement strand
ATACTCCGCGATTTGAATGACATCGAAGTACATTTGAATTAATGAGATTATAGATATTCACGATCAATTTAAATAGTTCAATATATACGAATATTTCGCTAAATATAATACAGTATACTGTTAATATATACATGTATATGTATACAACATTGTATATAATAATAGTTATCGACCATAGTATCATATTTCACAAGATACAAAGACATTAGTAATTATTGATTAACAGGCGTATTACGTGACATCGAATAGGTGTTCGTGTTATTAATAAATACAAAACATCTATTGTGCGCCCTTACGAAATAGATATTCTATTAATAGCATAATTATGATAGTTATCTCATTATTTTCCACCTAATAATATTTAATGAGGTATATATTTACATAGATACATTCAACGAATATAATTAAATATAATGTAATTAAATATAAAATATTATAACTAATATTATTTACATATATATTGTAAGTGATATTAAATAAAGAAAAAGTTTCTATTGATACACATAAAGTATTTATTAGTATACATATATACATATATGGTATCTAATTTTGTTAAGGATGTTACTAAGAGATTACTTATTTATTACTTTCTTATATATTACAATTTATAAGTTTCATTTTCAATATAAGAGAATTAGTCAAACCATGTCTACAATTGAACTAATTTAATGTTATGGGATTTATGGTATTTTAAATATAAATAAAATAAGTATACTATAATATATATATATATATATATATACATTCAGATATATACATACATGTATTACAATACATATAGTTGTGTTACCCCTAATAGGGTCGCATTCACATGGACCTCAGTTGTATATCCGGGTAACGTATATTTGTAATTGTCGTTTAGTAAACATTTAATAAATATTGGTGGTACAATTCGAAGAAAACTATATTAATTTGAAAGAGCCGTTACAATATATGCATATTACAATATATGGGCTAACGTCCTGACTTTTTTACGCCGTTAAGGGGATCCCGCACATAACACGCAATTTGCCAATTTCGTGTATAAATAGATAAAACAAATATAGGTCCACTAAAAAAAATAGAACTGATATTTTATTCATTCAATTGAGCTACTTTTTGTAATGTATTCATAACATATACATGCATAGGAAAATAGAAACAACAATGAAGTTGACACGTGACATTCGAGAGTTTACATGTACAATATAGGGAAGCCGGGGGCTATTGTTTAAACGGGCCGTACACTTTATATCTATGATTATTTTGTTCTATATCAATAATACTTAGTTACATTAATATTAATTATTTTGTAGTTCTTTATAAATGTATATATATATATATATATTATTACATTTCCTATAAACTCGCGAATGTCGCACGTCACCCTAATACAATGATCACCTCATACTATATGTATCGTTCACTATATATATATATAGGGGAAAGTAACCGAATACGGACAGTGCCCGAATACGGACACTCTCGGTATCTCAGAAACCATAAATCCTACAAAAAAATTGTTAATGAATGAAATATTCATAATCATATAAATAGTATAAAAAAGTATTTTTTATTTTGTTATTATTCAAAATATTGCTGATATATCCAATAAACTCATTTTTTTATTACGATTTTAAATTTATCAAAAAAAATTTCAACTTAAAACCTTCTCAAGTATATATAAATGTATTAATATAAAATATAACAATATATTATTAAAAACTAAAGCATTCTAAAAATTGTATTTTTAATTTCTATATATTTTATCAAATATTCATTAAGTTATAAGCATATATCTAGATGTTTATAAGTTCCTAATACGGACACTCTAAATTTCTTAATACGGACACCCTATAACCAATCAACGCACAGCGTATGAACTATTCTGATTTTCATAAAAATCGCGTGCGTTATAATATTAATACTACCAATAAAGCTAATTCTAAAAAAAATTATTATTTAGACACTTAAATTGTATTATTAATTAAAAATTAATAAAAATAAATAAAATTTTAACTAATTAAATTACAATATATTTTTCATAAAATTAATTATAAATAACGTAATTGTAATTTGTCTGATTAATTCATCATTAATATATAGTTTATCTTGTGGTATATAGGGTGTCCGTATTATAACATAGGGTGTCCGTATTCGGACATGGGTACCGAATACGGACACCCCAGTTATCTATGGAATTAAAAGATTAAATAAAATTTTAAAATTACAATAATATCTATAATCATATAATATGAATATATTGTAATTTTTGAATAAAAATAATGAGTCATAAAAAGTTAAGTCCATTTATTGTTAAAGTGTCCGTATTAGGTTACTTTCCCCTATATATATAGTATAAATTGAATATATATATGTACATTAAAGTTGATGCCACACTTGAATATTCGCGCTAATTCGCGTACAATACTCGTTATTCGTATCTAACATCGCGTGTTTAGATCGAGTATTCGCAACGCCCCCCGCCCACCCACCTCACCACATCTCAACGCCCCGCCTACCGGACCGCCCACCCGCCCGACTAACGTAAGATATCATCGGAATATTCCAGGCCGCGGCCACCGTCGCCTCGATACGACACTGTTCCTCCGGACCAATGAATGCGACCACTCCGGCCATGTACTGACCGGTCATTACTCGTATAGTCTGCTTAACGTCCATGTGGCAGTCGTCGTACCGGTACTGCAGCCGATGTCCGGCCAGAAGATCTGGGTCATTGTTCACGGCGTCCACGGCGAACGTGAACGCCCCGCTCAGATATTTGCTACGCTTTCGGCGGTAGGAGTGTTTCACTGTGTAGGAAGGGGGAGGGGCTTATTAGTGTTGCGTAATAGGGGCGGTAATGTAGGCCGGTTCGCGAGGCCGCTCTAGTGGATATCTAGGGATAAAACTCTATTCGGGTACTCGCAACGGCATCGAGGGGACAGGACGTGAAGGGGAGGGGCGTATTAGTGTTGCGTAATAGGGACGCCGCCTGTGTAGGAAGGGGGAGGGGCTTATTAGTGTTGCGTAATAGGGCCGGTAATGTAGGCTTTAGTACAATGTCGCTATAGCAGATATCTCTCTATTGAGAACGTATACGTTTTAGTTGAGCGAGTGTTTCGAGAGAGGACGGGACATACGAGGGAGGGGCAGTATTACGTAAGAGATGATGCAACAATGTATTACGTAACGCAAGTCATCACGCCACTCGTCTACTCGCTACTTTCTCGGCATGGCGAGTATTTCACCGAAGGACGGGACGTACGAGGGAGGGGCTTATTAGTATTACGTCATATATAGCGATAGAGAAGCTAGAGGTTAATCGGCGTTTAATGTCGAAGTTACACGCTTGTAGTGAAGGTAACATACGCACGGTTAATGGTTTCATGGTTTCATTGTTTCATTGCGACATGTTAATTAACAATTTACGCGTACCCGATATATGTACCCGTCGTATATAATAGATCTATATATAGATTTATTATTGTTATTGTTATTTTATTTGGTGGAGTCCATTCATCCCATTCAGGATATTAGATGGAGTTTTTTACACATAGCCGAACGGCTCTAATGTCCCAGAAATAGATCTCGCGCACGATTCTCGCATTAATGCCATCCCGGCTGACTTTAACGAGGGGCGCTGCTTTTTATACACGGGTGTTCAAGGTCACTTCAACATTATAATTGTAGACCTATTTTATGGGTTCGGGTGATATTTGAACCCGAGTCCTAATGTATTCGTGACTGACGCCTTATCATACTGTAGTATACCTTAATATACTATACTATAGTTTATAAGCTATAGTTTCGTATGCTAATAAAGTTGTATATATACCCATACAGTTAGTATATATATATATATATATATAGTGAGGGAATAGCGATTGAACAATGACCAGTTGTCAGTATTAGGTCACCGGAACTAAGGACACGACGATATCACGTGACGTTATAGAGGAACGCTCGCTATTGTATTAGCGGACAGAGAGAGAGAGAGGACCACGTGATTGAGAGAACCACGTGATTTAATCACGTGACGGACACCGGAAATATAGTTATACGTACACGTTATTAGACAGCCGGCCGGCCGACTCGTATCGCGATAACAATGAGCCCCACGACCGTCGATACAACCTAGTCGTACGTCGTACGCTGTACATTGTACACTGTACAATGTATACTATACAATGTATACATTGTATACACTGTACACTATACACTGTACATTGTACACTGTACACTGTACAGTGTACAATGTACGGCGTACATCCATTCGCTATTTTATTTTAGCTTCCTTTGGAATCAACTCCTTTCATCCCTCAAAGCGATCAAAACATCGACGACCACCTTCAAACATAAACTAAAGAAGTACCTCCTTGTCCGTGAACTAGTTCAGAAGTGGTGTTAGTTCACTAGTTTTGAAGCTTCGAATATATTCGTTTTCGCCACGTTGTACACTTGTCCGCACGAATTATTACTTTAATTTATTGTTTTTTATATATTAAACATTTTATAATTGAATTAGTGTTCAATAAAATCATCATCATCATCATCATCATATGTGTATGCGTGTGTGTATTTGTGTTTGTTGGTATGTGTTCACCGTTGTATCGGTTAGGCAAACACCGTAATATACTGTGTCGTTACATTACGATGTTTAAACTTGTCATTATCTATTTTACATGTACTTGAATTAAAATAATGATTATATCGTAATTATTTTAATAATAATATCTATTGATGCACAAATACAAATAGCGGATACAAATAGACCCATAAAGAGGCCGTATACTTGTGACTCGTGTTAGCAATAACTGTGAGGTGCCCAGGACTATATAATGTCTACAATTCTAATGTATTGTATATAATACAAATAATAAGTTAATGACAGTAAATACATATTCGTTGTTTAGATTTAGCGTTGATTATGACCTTGATAAATACAAGAGAAAAGTAAGAACTGCCTGTTATTGTGATCTTTCTATAGAATTTATAAAACATATATGTTCAGCTTTTGTCTGTTCTACTAGGCTATTAGACCATAGTAAAATGATATATATATATATATATATACATTCAACTCCGTAATTCTCAGAACTTGATTTACCGTAACTCCGGAATCATCGGAAATATTAACATTTCTGAGATATCGGGATTTCTATGTAGGGAGGTGACTATAAGGATACCAAACACGTGACATAACACGCGTAAACGTATTATATTAAGGGCACCAGCTACTTATAAACAGTATACATGTAAAAGATAGGGAAAATAGCATGTTTTAAAAATGTATAAACTCTTATAATATTAAAGTTTTTGTAATAATTTTTTAACAATCTTATTATAAACATATAGCTTTATCATATGGTTGAATATATTTTAATAATTATTAACATAAATAATATAAAAATGATTAATTATAAAAAAAAATAATTAATTAAGATATTTATCACAAATTATCACTAAATTTACAATTTATATAAATTTACATATATTATATATATAGAATAATTAATCATACTGTTCATTTATATATTATATATAATATTGTGAAAATTTGAAGAAAAAATATTCAATATTGAATAAGAAGAGACATTAATTGGAGATATACAAAATGCAAAATAATTATTCTGAGTAAATCAAGTTTCAAATATAATATATGAATATAAACAATATGATTATATAGGTACAAATAATATAATATAAACAAAATGAATAATGTAATGAACATAATTTAAACACCATTTTAAAGATAATATTTTGTATAAGTTACATATAATATAAAAAAAAAAGTTTAAATAATTTTTTTTACATAATTTGAAGGGTAGCCCGTCCCCTTAATATATTCATAAACATTATTTAAAAAATTATCAGCATACTTATTAATGAGTAAACTTAATATAGGTTTATAGAGTTGTTACCTAGTTTCTGTAGAGTCAAATTGTTGCAAATATATTATCAAAGGTAAACATTTCAAACACCACAGAAATATATAATCTACCAGCGAGTAGATAATAATATGCCATGCCTTATATATAGCATGTCTAATATAAGTAATACCATGGACAACACGGTAAGGATGATGTAATATGTGAACACGTGATTAGTCATCGTTGCGTCATTGTTATTAATATTCATTCATAAAACTCGTCGATTTTTAACGTGGATACTAATTTATGGATGTAGTAATAATAATAATAATAATACCATCCATTTTTATACCATATATTAATAGTTCATAGGTGAAATCTATAAATAGATTAAAAAGAAGCATATCCTTAGATGTACACCTACGTCGTGGTAAGAAGGCACACATGTACGTATATATATATATATATATATATATACGTATATATACATACATGTATACATGTAAACCACAGGCAAAGATGTTGCGGAGCACTCCTTCGTAAAATATTTGACACAATGAATCGTGCCCATTTAGGTAAACAGATAAGCAGATGTTTAACCCAGCGGAGGAGTTTAGCGGTTTAGCCTATTGATTGATACTTTATTTAAGAAAATACATAGTCGAAATATATAATCGTATGAAGTATAAATGTTTGCCAACTATAACATACGTTATTAAAGTAAATAAAGAATAATACGAAATTAAAACTTTTTACGGTTACCGTTACTTAAGTTATACTTTGTTCACCCCTTAATTACGTTACCCTGTAATAACTGAATGTGATCATTATATAAGGTGTAAAATATATAAACGATATTAATTAATATATTTTATTATATTGTGTAGGATATATAGGGTAGGAACAAGTGAAGATGTCACATTATAGGGACAAGGGAACAAGTGAAGTTATGATACTATTTAGTCCTGGCATAAACGAAGTTATAACCATATATGGTGTTATATAAATATGGTTATGGGGATTAATAAAGTACAAGTTACGCATGCAAAACACACTTCTAACTATGAGGAAGTACGAATAGCATACCATTATAATGCCCAGTACAATCACTACTAATGATGTACTGATTATGACGAGCTTTTTGATGCCGAGCCGAGACTCTTAGTTATTGATGCCGAGCCGAGACTCTTAGTTATTGATGCCGAACCGAGACTTTCATTTTCGGAAAAAAAAAACGAGCCCGATCCGAGCCAAGACTCTATAGATGGTTATAACCAAACGAACCCGAGCCGAGTTGAAACTTTAGGCAACTGAAACTAAGACTGCATCGATGCTCTAGATTTAAGCATCATTTATATCGCTAATCACTATAACACAGGTGCGGATAGCCCGTGTGTATGCGTGTGTTCGTATCAGTAGGATCTGTATTAACTTCGTGTAGGGTTGAACCTTTGGTAGCCCAGCAAACAGTAAGAGCAGCATAATAGCAGCATAACAGCAGCATAACAGCAGCATAATAGCGTGACAAATTAATAGCAGCATAATAGCAGCATAATATACATTTAAGAGCAGCATAATAGCACAATGTAAACATTGTAGGCTCTAGCATATACTGTTATGCTGCTATTATGCTGCTCTTACTGTTTGCTGGGTAGGCACGCTAGTGAAGATATAAGGCATACTATAGGCAATCTATAGTACCTATATCTTCATATTAATGTAGCTTTAACCGCCTACTAGCTATCGTAGAGCTACCCCTATCGGTAGTTTCGAGTGTTATTAATGGTCGTTATGGTGAGGGGTGTGTGCGCGTGCGTACGAGAGTGTGCGCACTCTTTTGTCGTGTTAATAGTTAATAGTTTAATCTAGAACGAATAATGTCGCGCATGCGTGTGCACACACGAGTGTGCGAGTCGCACTGTGCGCGCACACTCGTAACGACGTTCACGTATCTGGTCACACACACACACACACACACACACACACATATATACACACACACACATACCCACACATATACACACACACACACACATATACACACATATACGCACACATACACATATACTAGTACCATATATTCGAACACTCTCGCACACTTTCCTAGAGCATACACACCCGCACAGCCGCACACCCGCACACCCATCACGAGGGCAGTCACGTGATCTGTAAGAATATCGAAGTTTTTATTCAAAAACTCAAAACTCGTATATCGTATATCACATATATCGAATACCATACATATTATGTATATAATATAATATATCATAATATATCATAATATATATATAGCTAACAAAGATTATATCGCAATATATATTTGAAGGCAGTAGAAAGAGGTCGTCCAAAGAGAAACTGGATGGATAACATCTTAGACTGAGATAATATCCCCTTGCGCGAACTTCTAAATAAGACTACCGGCCCATGCTCGTGAAGAATGTAATATGATGTGTTCGTCAATATCATGCAATGTCATGCAATATCATGCAATATCATGTGCTTCATCTACGTCGAAATCGTCACGGGATTATGTTAAAGTTATATATATATATATATATATCGGTTAATTGATTTGTCATTATTTATATTTTATATTCGAGTGATATTTGATGAATTATCATGATATCCGCTATAAATACCATTATATTAATGTGTATATATATATATTAATATATGTGATGTGTGTATTGATATAATAATCGTAACAACACAAGCTAGTTGAGAGACATATATGCTACCAGTATTATAATATTATGAAATAACTCTACTATTGCAGAACTCAAACCTCATAATGTTATTACGATGTGTACACTTTTTAAAATAGTGCATTACTATATACAGTAGTATAGTATATAGTATATAGTATACTATAGTGTATATTGCATTACTATAGTATGTATTCCATACTATAGTGTATATTTCATTACTATAGTATGTATTCCATACTATAGTGTATATTTCATTACTATAGTATGTATTCCATACTATAGTGTATATTTCATTACTATAGTATGTATTCCATACTATAGTGTATATTTCATTACTATAGTATGTATTCCATACTATAGTGTATATTGCATTACTATAGTATGTATTCCATACTATAGTGTATATTTCATTACTATAGTATGTATTCCATACTATAGTATGTATTCCATACTATAGTGTATATTTCATTACTATAGTATGTATTCCATACTATAGCATGTATTCCATACTATAGTATGTATTCCATACTATAGTGTATATTTCATTACTATAGTATGTATTCCATACTATAGTGTATATTGCATTACTATAGTATGTATTCCATACTATAGTGTATATTTCATTACTATAGTATGTATTCCATACTATAGTGTATATTTCATTACTATAGTATGTATTCCATACTATAGTATGTATAGCATTACTATAGTATGTATTCCATACTATAGCATGTATTCCATACTATAGTGTATATTTCATTACTATAGTATGTATTCCATACTATAGTGTATATTTCATTACTATAGTATGTATTCCATACTATAGTGTATATTTCATTACTATAGTATGTATTCCATACTATAGTGTATATTTCATTACTATAGTATGTATTCCATACTATAGTGTATATTTCATTACTATAGTATGTATTCCATACTATAGTGTATATTTCATTACTATAGTATGTATTCCATACTATAGTGTATATTTCATTACTATAGTATGTATTCCATACTATAGTGTATATTTCATTACTATAGTATGTATTCCATACTATAGTGTATATTTCATTACTATAGTATGTATTCCATACTATAGTGTATATTTCATTACTATAGTATGTATTCCATACTATAGTGTATATTTCATTACTATAGTATGTATTCCATACTATAGTGTATATTTCATTACTATAGTATGTATTCCATACTATAGTGTATATTTCATTACTATAGTATGTATTCCATACTATAGTGTATATTTCATTACTATAGTATGTATTCCATACTATAGTGTATATTTCATTACTATAGTATGTATTCCATACTATAGTGTATATTTCATTACTATAGTATGTATTCCATACTATAGTGTATATTTCATTACTATAGTATGTATTCCATACTATAGTGTATATTTCATTACTATAGTATGTATTCCATACTATAGTGTATATTTCATTACTATAGTATGTATTCCATACTATAGTGTATATTTCATTACTATAGTATGTATTCCATACTATAGTGTATATTTCATTACTATAGTATGTATTCCATACTATAGTGTATATTTCATTACTATAGTATGTATTCCATACTATAGCATGTATTCCATACTATAGTATGTATTCCATACTATAGTGTATATTTCATTACTATAGTATGTATTCCATACTATAGTATGTATAGCATTACTATAGTATGTATTCCATACTATAGCATGTATTCCATACTATAGTGTATATTTCATTACTATAGTATGTATTCCATACTATAGTGTATATTTCATTACTATAGTATGTATTCCATACTATAGTGTATATTTCATTACTATAGTATGTATTCCATACTATAGCATGTATTCCATACTATAGTATGTATTCCATACTATAGTGTATATTTCATTACTATAGTATGTATTCCATACTATAGTATGTATAGCATTACTATAGTATGTATTCCATACTATAGTATGTATTCCATACTATAGTGTATATTTCATTACTATAGTATGTATTCCATACTATAGTATGTATAGCATTACTATAGTATGTATTCCATACTATAGCATGTATTCCATACTATAGTGTATATTTCATTACTATAGTATGTATTCCATACTATAGTGTATATTTCATTACTATAGTATGTATTCCATACTATAGCATGTATTCCATACTATAGTATGTATTGCATTACTATAGTATGTATTCCATACTATAGCATGTATTCCAATTCTTATTATTTACTCTATTATTCATTTCAAATTATTGAGCTCAAATTGTCTATTTATAATTATGTGTTGTATTTTTATTTTATGCTATTTCATCTTATTTTATAATTCGTATTTTGCACTATTCAAAATGTCGTTGATCTCACAATAATATCTTAACTATCTACTGTGTTCATCGCGATATGTACACAATCGAGAATAGACCACGTGTCTATTATAACACGAGTCTATTGTGACACGTGTCTATTGTGACACGTGTCTATTGTGACATACCCATGTCAGTGAATTGAATACATTAGTAGCACATCTATGTGTTTGAAGTTAATATACGACGTGTATATTGTACGTATATGGGTACTATTGTAGTAATGCTATACATACTATAGTAATGCAATACATACTATAGTATGTATAGCATTACTACAATAGTACCCATATACGTACAATATACACGTCGTATATTAACTTCAAACACATAGATGTGCTACTAATGTATTCAATTCACTGACATGGGTATGTCACAATAGACACGTGTCACAATAGACACGTGTCACAATAAACACGTGTCACAATAGACTCGTGTTATAATAGACACGTGGTCTATTCTCGATTGTGTACATATCGCGATGAACACAGTAGATAGTTAAGATATTATTGTGAGATCAACGACATTTTGAATAGTGCAAAATACGAATTATAAAATAAGATGAAATAGCATAAAATAAAAATACAACACATAATTATAAATAGACAATTTGAGCTCAATAATTTGAAATGAATAATAGAGTAAATAATAAGAATACACTTTTTTTATTATAAATAATATAATATATATATATATATATATAAATATATATATAGTCAACTCTCGATATATCAGTCTCTCTATATCTCATAAACACCGAAAATACATACGTTTTACAAATGCTAGTTTGGTTTTATACCATTAGGTACATGTACCCGTGCAGTGTAAAGTGATCATATAGGTACATACATGTACGAATATATCGATAGCATTTGAAAATAGATATATCTACATATTTATTCGGTCCCTTGAATTCTGAGATACTGAGAGTAGACTTCATTATAATAATTGAACAATTATATATTTTTAATAAAGCGTTTAATGATTTATTGTATTGATAATTTCGAATATATTACTTTATATGTATAGAATGTATTATTCCATATGATATGTACCATATCATATCGAAAACATGTTCTTCCTGTAGCTTCTATAGACCCTACAGGAGCGAATATATATATGATAGCATAGTACCTCATCTTACCTAATCTTACATTCCTTAACACTGATTATTCCACCAATATCTAACCCAGCTTAATCTCGAGTACACGCGAGTTATTTTTTGTTTGACCTATTTATAAAAGATTTAGTGGAATTTATCTTTCTTGATGCATGCATATGGCTAGCAATTGATATGGCTGGTGGTAATATTGTTCGTGAATCACGCTGTTTCGCGTCCACTGATCTTCAGGCTTAGTAAGAGTCGCTCTGAACGTATCGCTAGGCGTCGCTAGTTGACGTACTAATATCACAAGGACATGTCCTTTCGCTAATAGAGTACCTAAGTCTATAGAGTTATTATAATCACGTGATTTATAACAATATACATCACGTGTTCTATATGTAAGTATAAGCGTTATCACGTGATGTTGATTGACTCGTTGTTACCGCATGTTGCCGGTAACCACATCCGTAGTCTTTGATAATATGTGTAGATATGATATCGCCGATAGGAATCCTATCGAGTATTCTTGTAACTATTTAATAATACTATCGTCTGCTTATAAATAAAACTTTATTTACGAATTTATTTACAAATTCGAGTTAAATTGCGCGATTTGTTTCTACATTCTTTATATAGATATTCCAAATAATATAGTTTGTATTACATTATATTATTATTTTAATACAATCATATTGAAATCATTAATATAAAAACGAGTTTTTTCAATGATTTTTGCAATTTAATGCGATATGATAAAATAACTTTAGCATAGATAAATTGTTCACAAAATATGCGTTAGCAGGCGTCCATCGTCTTTGATATCATTATGATATTTGATAACGTCGTATCTTTGATAGCATTGTGATCATTATAATGATGTTAATGAAGCAAACTTTAAGCTGGCTAAATCGTGAACATTACTCTTTTATATACAGAATGAACTAGAAATTTATTCGCTTCGAACAGCATATAATACCCGCACAATGGTGTGCACACCACTTTATTAACTCCCGCACATAATACCCGCACAACTCACCACTTTAATCACTCCCGCAAATAATACCCGCACCACCATTATAATCACTCCTGAATACCGCACACCTAATACCCGCACCACGCACCAATATAATCACTCCTGAATACCGCACACTTAACACAAACTCGCACCGCTTTAATCCCGACCATTGTATCATAGTTGTTGTTGTTTCCGCCGCAGAACGCCGCATATATTCACCTGTATTATTACGTAATCAATAGCCGCGTGAATGACGTCATCGCTGTTCGCGGTGTCCGCTAGGTGGTACCACTAGTTGTGTACGTTGGCACTTAGTTAGTAGTAAAGGTGCGGCGCTAATGTCCGCTAAATAGGTAAGCTAATCACTGAAGCGTATCGACCTCTACAGTGGGTAGGATAGAAATAAATCATACAACAACAACTATAGTTGTTGTTGTTGTTAACTATAGTTATAAATAGTGATTTAAACGATGCTCAAATCTAAAGCATCGATGCATCTGTAAAACCGAAATGTCGGCATTCACTGCATGCAGTATCGGTCTCGGTTACCTAAAGTCTGAACTCGGCTTATTTAGAGTACACTAAATCTGTGATTATATAACAGCTACTAATTATAAGTGCCACACCCGATAATGGAATCTATGCATATACATATCGGAAGTGAATAATGCATATTTAAATAGAGTTAAATAAATTAAATATACAATAATTTTGTTTTTACGGTATTTAATTTGAATCCGGTTAATGTAAGCCAGCTATTTAACGCATTGTCGGTGTATTGGAATACTAATGGAATAGCTATGTCCTTTGTACTATGTCCTATGTGTTATTGTAGTGTTGGAATACCAAGAGAAGTGTCCACAACAAAAGAACAGTAGACAACGGGTAATCATCGGGGAGACTATCAAAAAGGACGAGTTGAGGGTTAAAGGTTACATTTGAAATACGAGTTAATAGTATATATATATATATATATATTTTTTGTATAGATATTTGTGGGATATTTAGTTTAATAGGTTAAGTGTTGTCTTGCTTGGTTTTTTTAGCTGCATTACATCCCAAAGTGAGCCTATACACATTTATTTCGCATTTAAAATGTAACCTTTAACCATAAACTAGTCCTTTTTTGATTGTAACCCAATCATCGGTATACAATAGTGGATTTTATGTATTATATAATATAGATAATAGTGGTCCTATACAATAACGTTGTGATACACCTATATTAATATGATATGCAGTATACTGCATATATATAATCATTATATATAGCCCATATAACTACTGCTGTATATCGCCCAGTATATGCTGTATTTTACTTATATTAGTTACATAATTCTTTATAGATGTAGTGATGTTATTGAGTTTGTCCTGATACAGTAACATTAACTTTTTTTTACAGTATATTACTATTTGCAGAATTCTTTTTTTGAATCTAAAAATAGAATTACTAATAATATTGTTAACTCTATATATATATATATATATATATATATATATATATATGTGTGTGTGTGTGTGTGTGTGTAGCAAACTAACGTCTTCTATATTTTTAATGTAGTTGTTATTTTGTTGTTGTGTATAATGTAATAATTATAAAAGTTTAAATGTTGATTTCGTATATATTGATTTTTGTGTTTTTTTAGTTAATGTTATTTAGTTTATATATTTTTAGTTAGTTATATTTTCGTTTTGTGTTATGTAATAATTATAAAAATATAAATCTTGATTTCGTATATAGTGATTTTGTGTTTTTTATTTAATGTTATTTAGTTTATTTTAATATAATTGGTTTGACCAATTAACTGTCGCGTAGTAATATCGGGAATATTATAATCTGAATGATATTAGATTTAATAATATTATTTCATTTTGATTATGCATTGACACGTGGAGGTTTGTATAAAGTTATATTGTAATATTCTATATTGTAATGTTGTGTATATTTTTAACAGCATTAGTGTATGGATTTTGTTTTTGATTGTTGTAATTTAAATACAACGGTCCTCTATCATTTTGAGTGGTGTAATATGTCAACACCTATTTCAGCCACTCATTATTACACATATATATATAATATATATATATAAATATATATATACTATATATAGTTGGTATCCGTGCGCTGCAGTTGTTACCCGGTTATAATTACGTACGTGTATAACGAATTCTAAACTTTTTGTTACACAAACATGTTTATTGGAAATAGATAAATATGTCGCACAATAAATATCACTACACTTTAACTAATAGCGTTATCAAATATGGTCGACATTAGAGGTATACCTTTTAGTATAGTAATGCATTACCTAATATGGTAACGATATCGACCGATATCCATGTATACATAGGATATATAGATATATAGATATAGAAATATGTATATCTACTTATAGCGATCCGTTTCTAAATATAAGATTACTATTGCAGTTTTAATTGTGTTACGTATATAGATGTATGTATTATTTTATTAAAATTATATATTAAATATTCTAAAATCATATTATATATATATATATATATATGTGTGTAGTTCTATATATATAATAATAATAATAATAATATCAGATTGGCAATATCCTGGATAAATATATATATATATATATATATATATATATATATATATGTCCTATAGGACAATTCATATATGTCCCCCACTGAACATTATATGTAGAATAGCCGATAACATGTACTATATATTAAATAATGATTTGGTATAAGGATATTTATCCTGCTATATATATATATATATATATTCAATATATTATATTGCATACAAAATAAATCATATAATTGTGCCCATATTATACATATATATATATATAATGGATGTATATCATTATATTTATAAATGTATACATGTAGAGCATGTTGAATGTGTGTGAGAGTGTGAGTGTGGGTGAATTAGTACTTAATGATGTAAATATGTTATGTATACGATGAAATCTGTAAGTGATTATATCGCATGTATTATAGCCACCAGCCAGTATCCATACTATAGTATACATACTATAGTATACATACCTATAGGTAGTGCGTACTAGCTGGGTACTACGTAACACACACACGTGACATCGAACCATCGATATAAAGAAAGTGGATAAGCAATTGACTGTAGTGTATGGCACTATCCGCTACGAGCGCTGCAGTCGAAACCCACTATCTGGCCCACTACTTTTTATTTATAATAATATGTATTTATCATATATATATATATTGATAATCACTACCTATTTTAATGTACTATCTATACTAAAAATAAAATTATATATTTAAAATACATAATATCAACATTCCTCGTAATTTTGTGTATTTAAATTGAAGTTATAATACTATTTTATTGATTTTAATAATTTAAATCCATTGATATAGATACAAGTCACTTTAATCTATTTCGACGAAAAGACTACTGTTTTAATATTTGACATATATAATATGACTAATATCCAATAAAAATCACTGATACCATTTTGTTAATTTATCGATAAAAGTGTCATTCATGTGTCTATCTTTTACGTGCATTGCGTGCGTCAATTGCTTATCCACTTTCTTTATATAGATGCATCGAACACGTGACGTATCACATGACACATCGCGTGACACATTAGCCGAATATTGGGTGCATGTAACCCTGCGGTGGTGGGTTAAAAGTTGAAGTGCGCGCATTAAGAAATAGCGTCGATAGTGGCGCGCAGTAAGTAATGGTTAATGTGTATCTTCGTAGGGGCGCTGCAACAGGGGGGGACGGGGGATATGTCTCCCCCCCCACATTAAAATCTAGGGGGACCTCCTATGTATTGGTACCCCCCCCCCCACTTTTACCACAACATTTATTTTGATTGGTTAGTCCCCCCTACATATACACCATCGTTCCAGCGCCCCTAATATTCGTGTATGTATCATCAATACGGAGAGATAATAGTTGTCTTTGTATCGATGGTATACGTATATGTGTATCATTGGCAATTGATTTAAAGTATTCTAGGTAGATTTTTGTATGACTATTTTTTTTACTGATATCCTGGATATATATTTTATTTTATAATCTATTATTTTAATTTTATAACTGATTTTTCCCCCACAATCACATTTGGTGAACGACTTGATAAACTCTGTTTTTTCGTTCATCCAGGCTAATGCCTAAACTCTGATTATTATTATTATTATTATATATGTATGCTATACAAACAATGACTACCTCATCACGTGTGCACCTATTGTGTTACTTCAATAATACTTAACAATGAATGAGAATATTACATAGCTTGTACAGCGGTACCTTAACTTGTAGTGTAACTTATAGTTTAGCTTGTATAATAACTTGTATAATACGCTATGGAATGCTAAACGTAGCGAATATAAACATTAAAATAATGTTTATATATATATATATATATATTTATATATATATATATATTTATATATATATATATATATATATTTATATATATATATATATATATTGTATATACATGAATGTGGGTATATATACATAAATGTTACACTTATCAAGACCCAGTACAACGTACCTATTGGGTTACCTGTATACCATGGACGACATCAAAAGTATCGCACACCCGCACACATTCGCACACGCACGCACACATAAGCGCGAGTACACACTTGTCAAGCGGGTAGGTGACTTTAACCCTCATCTACACATCGTATAATATCGTTCATACTATAGGCCACCTATAGGGGGTTATAACCTAACTCATAACCTAACCCCTCACCTCTAACCTAACCCTCAAAGCTACTGTGCTAACCATAAATATTTATCATCCGATACGTCCCTAGCATGTCCTTCACACGATATTAGCAACAATATATACGCACATTAATACACACACACACTCACGCATACACACGCATACACTCTCACATACACATATACACACACACTCATACTGTTATTTGTTCTCGTCTCGACTACTGTAACTCTCTTCTCTGCTCTCTTCCTTCTATATCAATATCTAAAAGTGACGTATTATTCGTGCTTCTAATAGACTTACTTTTAACTTATCTTATTCTGATTATACTACCCCTGTCTCTTCACTTCTTAACTCAAATGGTTTTCCTAAATGGTTAATTTTTTTAAATCGTTGTCTATTTAAACTTATGTGCTTCACTCACAAATTATTACTTACACACCAACCAATTTACCTGTATAACCTCTTATATCCTAGTAATCATCTTCACGCTCTTAGATCTACTAGAAACATTCGACTAAAAACTTATACCTATAACAAAAAGAGATTTGTAGGTAGATCCTTTAAATGTATGTCCATTATAAATTGTGTCTCCATTCCAATCAATATAAGGAATATCCAAACCACTCCACCTTTAAAACTAGATTAAAAATATTGTTATTACGTAGGCAGCACTGAATGCTATATAAATCTAAATTATGACTATTATTATTTTATTATCGTTCATTATCGTTTCTTGTTCTCGTTATGTTTATTATTACATATATGCATATACATGTATACTCATCAATAGCAACTGTGTTGCTGATTATTTGTATATTGTCTATACACTTTTGAGATATGTTTTTATATATTTAAGTGTTTAAATAAACCATTACATTACACACACAAACACGCACACACACATACACACACACACATATATATATATATATATATATATATATATATATATATATATATATATATACATACACATACATACACACACCCACATACACACCCACACACACATACACACACTAACGCACACACACACACGAACATGTGAGTGTATTCACATGCAAACACATGTGCGTAATGATATGCGCACATGTGTACGGCGTACATTGTACGCACGTAAATAACTCGTTATACAAATACAGAACATAGTCATGTGACCGGAACTTCTAGTTCGGGTGTCACGTGACCCCGTACTACACTTATTTGTTACGTACTATGTATGAGTCATCGCTAATCTATTCGTTATTACGAAAGCATTGTCTTAAGGGACACAAAGCATATTGTTCGCTCGCTTCTCATATATATATATATATAAATCAATGATATTGACGTAAGTATGATATACAAACCTATGACTGATATGATGACTAAAGACGCACGTCGTACGTGGTGTATAATTAGTTAATTGTGTGTTACATAATACTTGTGACATTGCGTAATAGTGCGCCGCACATGCGCACAGGTGTACGCGCATACAGTTGATATCTACGTTGATATCTATGCATATACCTGTAGCTAAATGTGAATTCACGTAATTATGCAATACTATATCTATATTGGGTATGTGTATAGGTATGTATATATGTATGTATATAGGTATGTATATAGGTATGTATATAGGTATGTAGGTATGTATATATGTGTATATGTGCGTATGTATATAAGTATGTATAAATGTATATATGTATAAATGTATATATGTATGTAGGTATATAATTATATAGCCTTGATTAAATATTAAATTAATTATTAAATTAACAGTTTCACACTCTAAAGTTATTCGATATTTCCATATTTCACTTTAATGTATACATCAATAAGATATCTCGTATTATTATATTAATTAATAATTAGTGATGAAGTACGACGTGCATATTGTTGTGTGTACATATCGGTGTAAAGGAATGCATTCAAGTGGACCAAAGTACTCGATGCCTAATACTATTCTAAAATACCCCTTATATATATATATATATATATATATATATATACACGTATATATATATATATACGTGTATGCGTATGTATCTTATACGATATGTCACGCATGATAATCGCGTAATTTACGTTATAATTAACCCGCAGTTTAATTATTAATTAAATTTGTAAACCGACGTACTGATCTATAAATATATATGATTTAATCTGTTGAAAAATCGGTAGGTGTGTAGTGGTCAGTGTAGTGGTCAGTAGTAGTGGTCAATAAATAGTAGTCGGTATAGTTCTACAGATAGTACACAACAATCGAGTTCAATGTAGTAGTACAATGGAGGCATTGTGAAAGGGGCGGGGCATCGATACTGTCTCTCATCCGCTCCGATAGATTATAGTAGCGATTATAAGTAATCTAGGCCACAGATCAATACCGCTAGAAGATATCGCACGTGAGATCCGCTAACTTATATTATTGAGTATTTACTGCGGTCCTACTACTACTACTACGTTCCTACGGTTATGTCTAAATATAGACATGCATTAATCTAATCGCAGATGGACGTGGTTAATCGTTCACGCTCGCTATAGGCACATATGAATCTGCGTATGTGCGTGCGTATGTTTGTACGCATAGGTAAATGTGGGTGCGTATACGTATATATCACATACATCGTGCTTTACTTGTCTGAAGATATGCACATACACGCGCTCGCGGTGGGTTAAGTGTACAACGCGTGTACAAGTAAGGAAATCGTGGACATTTAAAGTACGCCGCGACTCGGTTATAAATAAACGATTACTGATGTTTATTGTAGCCGGACAAACTTGTACGTGTAGGAGATAGGCTCCAAGTGCAATGGGCAACTCGATGTGTGTTACTGAATAGAGAGTTGTATTAATGAACACGCGTATAGGTGAATGCGTACACTAATACGCGCGCGAGTGTGTGTGTATGAATATGTGTGTGTGCGCATGTGTGTGTGTGTCCGCATGAATAGTAGCGTGCAGTGTACGACGTTCAGTGTAAACTAGATACCGATAGGTACACATATATGCAGTGTAAAGTGTACAGTGTACATTGTAAAGTGTACAATGTACATTGTAAAGTGTACAGTGTACATTGTAAAGTGTACACTCACGCATACAAACGCACGAACAAACAAGCGCGTCTAGACTAATGGAAGGCCTGTTCGCCGCACGGTGTCGCATCCGTCCGCCTAGTCACGTGATGTGATGTCACGTGATCGTTACGTAATATCACGTGATCGTTACTTAATATCACGTGACATTCCGCGCGTTATAACTGGGTCAACGGGAGACAACATACAGCGTATGTGTAGAATACAATGTGTGTAGCATATAACAGTATGTACACAGTGTATACAACGATGACTACAATAGTGTATAAACAGTGTATAAACAGTGTATAAACAGTGTATAAACAGTGTATAAACAGTGTATAAATAGTGTATAAACTGTGTATATAACAGTGAATAAACAGTGTATAAACAGTATATGCAACAGTGTATAGACAGTGTATAAACAGTGTATAAAAAGTGGATGCAACAATGACTAAAACAGTGTGTACAACAATGTCTACATGCGTGTTCACATAACTATATTACCTGTGTTCACTATTGGGCATTCATACATTCATAGTCACATATATATATATACTAAACATGAACATTATATAAAAATGTTTATGTTCGCGAATTAATGACGCTAAAAGCGGCAACCGATATCTATTTCATCGTGACATAGTTGTAATGTAGGGCCAGAGTAGGGCATAAGATAGGCCCCACATGTCACACGGTGTAGGCGGTGAAGGATATCGGGTACACATCGCCAGCGCCACTCTCGCTCTCGTTAGGTACACGTGCACTCGGCTTACTATTATATAAGCTCTGGCGTAGTACTACACGCATGCGCGATGGAGATATAGAGAAAGAGATACGTAGATATATGAATGAATGGATGAATGGATGAATGAATGAATGAATGAAGGAATGAATGATTATGTAGACACAAAAATAACGTTAAACGTTCTCTATTATGTAAAAAAATATAAAAATAACTAATTACACAATATATATATATATAGATATAGAGAGAGACAAGATATAGGTAGAAGTATAGATAGATAGAGAGAAGGAGGGATATATAGAGGGAGGTGTAGCGAGATAGAGTGAAGGAAAGATATATAGAGGTAGAAGTAGAGAGAGATAGAGGGAAGGAGGAAGGATATATAGAGGGAGGTGTAGCGATATAGAGGGAAGGAAAGAAGGATATATAGAGGGAGATGTAGCGAGCTAGAGGGAGGGAAAGAAGGATATATAGAGGGAGATGTAGCGAGCTAGAGGGAGGGAAGGAAGGATATATAGAGGGAGATGTAGCGAAATAGAGGGAGGGAAGGAAGGATATATAGAGGGAGATGTAGCGAGCTAGAGGGAAGGAAGGAAGGATATATAGAGGGAGATGTAGCGAAATAGAGGGAGGGAAGGAAGGATATATAGAGGGAGATGTAGCGATATAGAGGGAAGGAAAGAAGGATATATATAGGGAGATGTAGCGAGCTAGAGGGAGGGAAGGAAGGATATATAGAGGGAGATGTAGCGAGCTAGAGGGAAGGAAGGAAGGATATATAGAGGGAGATGTAGCGAAATAGAGGGAGGGAAGGAAGGATATATAGAGGGAGATGTAGCGAAATAGAGGGAGGGAAGGAAGGATATATAGAGGGAGATATAGCGATATAGAGGGAAGGAAGGAAGGATATATAGAGGGAGATGTAG